>JARKIC010000387.1:0-286481 GCA_029378375.1 Mycena olivaceomarginata
CGCTCAGAGCTCTGCCTCTTTGTGGCAAATTTCCGCGTTCTAATTACATGTAGATGTTGCGGGTAAGTGTGATGTCGGAACACAATCCTCGTTGTTGGCGATTGCCGGATGAATCATCGAGCTCCTGAACCGCTATGAACTATCGAGATTCCAGGAAATGGACACAAACTTTCACCCTGTCATGGCTATCTCTCATTGCATACTGGATATCAGGATCAGGATTGAATAGTTGTCTCTTAGCTAGAACTTGGGCATCCCATTTTTTTTTCGCGCATACAGCGTTTTCAACTGCGTATTTCCGAACCAAAGCAACTTATTAGAAGCATTTCATCCTCCCAGAATGATCAACGCCTCTGTATGTTGGTCAGGGCCACAGGCGTGGTGAAACTGGTTGCGCATTTATCGTTGCCACTTTTGTCTGTACCCGAACATGAGTATGTCGTCATTAGGATACAGAAGATTGGCGATTGCGAATGAACAAGGCAACTCATAAACATCGAAATAGATATCCACGGGGGTAAAACAATAGGGTCAAACAGCGACTTTGGTTGCCAAATACCCTGCGTCAGGAACGAGTTCCAGTGCAGTTTCCAACCCCGGGATTACCTCCCCTAGTCTCGGTGCCCAATGCTCTTGGGAGTCAGCGACTACTACTTTTGGCAGCATCGTCAACTGGAGCGTTTCTGCGCACTTCCGCGGCATGGGTGTCAAAATAAACGCCGACTTTCGAAGCTCCATTCGTAATTCGCCCGTACCCCAGTTTCCTATGCCGTCGATGTAGCGGCGAACTTCACTGTCAATCGGCTCTCCCCAAGTCGGTAGGTTCTTGGTTGTCTCGAGGAAACTGTCCTTGGTGCGATCGTGAAGGGCACCAAGATAGTCGAACCGCCTCTTGGATCCCGGTGTTGCGTTCGAGCGCAACCAGAGTGACCCAATTATGGAGCGCTTGACCACGAGCGCGCTCGATATTGTACGAAAAGATATCCTGTGCCGGTTGTCAGAGGTGAAATCATTTATGGCAGTACAGATGCTTACATTGTCAATGCAAATGAGTATAAAACCCCAATACCGGAGCTTCTCGAGGAGAGGATGGTAGTATACTTCGTCGGGAAACGTCAATGTCGAGCTCCATGATCACGTACGACGGCAGCATGGAGCTGGAGTGGAGACGGATGGGGAGGTACTCTTCACTATTGCGCGCGAAGTCATGTTTACGGTCAACGCATTGCTGCACCTGTGCATCCATGGCGCGCTCTTGGGTTTCAACGAGACGCTGTTGGACCGTTGCACTGGAGATGGGGACCATTCGTGCCAGGAACCTGAATACTCTGGAGTGTGGGTGCATGGATAGATGTGGGGAAGATATCAACCCACTGCCTGAACACCTCGCCAATCGGCATTTCTCCCTCAGACCTGGACTTGAATGGGTTCCTGAGGGCGTCTTTGACGATATCTGCAGCCTGTCGAACAAATGCCTCGTCACCCTGGTCCGTGTACTCGTCAAAACAGTACAACGCGGCCATAAAATCGGCGGCGCTGCGGAGATGCTCTACAACACTGATCAGTTGTGTGCACTTTGCGCCTGGGTCTGCGCACCTTTTTTCAGCAAAGGGTACGCCAACGCAGCCAGTAAACCTTTTCATGGCGTCAAAAACGGCGAAATTGATTCTCGAAGAGAGAGAGTACCAAAGTTGCAACGATCAAAGGCCACCTGTGCCTTCGGGCTGAAAAGGCCGAAGCTTTGAACCCATTGTGCGGACCCGCGAGAAGCCTCTTCGTGGTGAGGATTCACCTGACGAGGCCATGGCCATGATGAGAGTGTGGTCCGGGAGGGTGATTATGGTTGGCACAGCTGTCATAGCAGTTGAGGGTCGGGGTGACTTGGAAGTACTGGCTGATTCGTATTAACTGCCCAAAATAATTATTTTGGAATACCCATTCGAGTAATATCGCCCTGTTATCATCAGGACAAACGGTTTTAACTGCATACATCTCGGCAGGCCAGGTTCTCGTAGGCCCCGGTAGCCCCCGGTAGCCCCCGGTAGCCCTCGGTAGCCCCCGGTAGCACCGGTGGTCGCTCTGTGGCGGCCGGCAGCTCCGCATAGATGATATCGTTGATTGCCGCAAGGTATGGACCGGTAGCGCCGAGTAGTTGGGATAAGAGACAACGATAAGAAATGAACTGTCAAATTCAGCAAGTAATAGGTCAGTTCAATCCAACTCACTAACTCACCGAGACATGCAGGAATCCAAAAGAGGTTCATTTCGGCCTCACTTGTGGAAGAGACAACGATAAGAAATGAACTGGCCAATTCAGAAAGTAATGGGTCACTTCAATCCAACTCACTACATTTATCGAGACATGCACGAAAATCTACCAAGTCCATTTCAAGTCGCCTCGCACGTGTGATTGCGTGATTGTTTGACAGCATCACGCAAGAGGTGGGCGGCTGACAAGTCCGTAAAATCAACCTCTTTTCAGAATTAGCTCGGAGTCCGGTCCGATCCATTTTGGGCTTTAACGAACGTCTCGTTCAACTTCTGCCTTCTGCTTTGCCGCCGCAAAACAAATACTATGTGTAAAGTACAGCTGAGAGACCCCCCATTTTACCATTCTCCGAAGAGAACTATGTAGTTTTCATAGTATTCTGGGGCCGGAGAAGGTCAGTAATGGAATAATTGCATCGGACCGAACATGCAATCTTGACTGATGGCAAATCGATGTCCCGACATTCGCCGATTGAAGGAAAGCTGAAATGGTTGAAGTTCGGTCTGCAAGTGGTCGGTCCGAGAACCGCGTCGCTTAGAGGGGAGGGATTTCGGAGGTTGATTTCAAGAGGTTTCGGCCCGCCCACCTCTTGCTTTCCCCGCAAGAAAGATAACGATAGCCAGATTGTTTAACTTGCGGGGAAAATGGACATTCCTACAGGATATATATATAGACCTCGCCTGCAAGATACAGACGCGGCCAAGGGGTTTCGGATCCGTGAAAAAGTCCACCTAGGCCGTATTTTTCACAAACAAGATTTATTCACAAACAGGATCTATCCTGTATGTGTCTATTTGGGGGGAGTCTGAGGGGGGAGGACCAAAAATGTCGCAATTTTCGTCACATGACTTCCATTTATTACCATTTGGAGCTAATGTAAATCGGACGGCCCCGGGGCGATCCCGGCCCGTCTTCTTTCCGGAGCACATCTTTCAGCCACACAACCTCAATGTGAGCTGGTCGGCGCGCGAGCGAACATTGAGCTCTGAGCTCTCGGCATGTCTGAAATCCAGACGTCTCCCAGTTTTCCTGTTTGTGACCCGCCGCTTGCCGGCCTACGCCCATCATCCTGTGTCCCTTTGTGTGAGGGGGGAGGACCAAAAATGTCACATCTTTGTCACATGACTTGCATTTATTCCCATTTTGGGAAAGCATCTGATGGCGTCTATTTAATCTTCCAGCGCTAAGCTACACAACCCTCAATGTGAGCTGGTCAGCGCTTGCCGACCGAGCGAACATTAAGCTATGTCTGCAAATTCAACAAATCTGTGTCTTATTTTTCTGTTCCTGTTTGTGACCTGCCGCTTGCAGGCCTATGCCCATCATTTCAAAAAGTTGAAAAACATGGTCTCAGCGTACTTGACTATCACGTGACCATCCCAATCGGGTAACTCCGCTCGGGTACAGCCATAGCCTGTCAAAACTTGGGTGGGCCTTACATAGATTTTAAGTGGAATGGACCAAAACATTTAAGGATCTTTACGTGTCATTATATTCGATGACAGACAAAATTTGGAGAAAATAAATAGGTGATCACCTTGATGATCAATGATCATTTGATGCAGCATCGCCGGAGCGATCTCATACAGTAGTTTGCCGAACCTCTTGCACCAAAAAGGTATCTATGGCCTCACTATGTAAGTCTTGGGACTCAAAACACACAGAATACAGCAAGTAGGAGTATCCTTAAGTCATTTTGAACAATTTTGGGCCCTTTACTGAGAATTCATTTTTTTTTTGGCCTGACAGCCGTACCTACCTACCTCCCTCCTATCCCGGCTTCACAGGCCCAAACCCCCTTGGACACGGCCACAAGATAAAGATAAATTGCGGCTGCAACTTGGTATTAAACTGAGTGCAGGTGCAACAGCATGCTGATGAAGGGTATAATTTAAGAGTGTATACATTGTAACACACAGAGCTAAAGAGTGTCACCGGTTTTAATCCAAGGGGTACCGAAGAGACAACGGTAGGGAGTGTTCAAGACTTCTTGCGGAAAATGCACTACCCTATTTCGGTGGGCCCTGCCTACTTGAACACGGCACGACTTTGAACAAGAATTGAAACCCTGCACAATTTGTACTGCAATGTGGTGCAAAGCACATACTGTCCACATTCCACCGTGCTCCTCAAAGCATTGACCACTTCGACCTTTCCACTTGTGCACATAGCGCAAAGTGCTGTCCCGTAGGTTTCTCCTAATTACATATTATCCATTATCGAGGTTATTAGCATCAAACCAAAGCACTGACCCACTTTGTTCAAACATTGCATCAACTCCTGAGTTGATAAAGGTTCAGACCTAAGTAGAGCCTTCACGGTGAGGACATGGCCGCTTGCTGACGCAGCTTGTAGCAATTCCCCGTAATCTAGCACTTCTCTGTAATCTACACCTAGAAATTGTGGTTATATATATGGTCCCAGCAGGTGTAATCTTACCGGGTACACATTCATCTCCCTCATTTACCCATGTCTGAGGGAATTGTACCAACTGTGTCTTTCCATAGGATTTAGCCAGCTGGGAAGAGTTGTCAAATGTAATGCCAGCCAAATATACTGTTGCCTTGGGTTTAGCCCCGTTCTTGAATAAATGTTCAAGTTCCTCACTGATGTTGCCAGTCACTCGCATTGAAGTATCTGGTTGAATTGCTCCTGAACACCTTCCAGCTTTTCCCAAATGTCTTGCAACACGCCCCAGGCATTGCGGAGCAGAAGAATAATGAGAACCCACCCAAACCCCCATGTGGCTTCATTGCCATTTTGATCGCCCTTGTTACAATGCAGGGTGAGTTCAATGTCGATGATGAAGAGGATATTGATAGCAACAAGGAGCACTAAGCCAACGATGAGAAAGGCAGTGCGAGGGGTTCTGGGTTGGGTAACGGCCCCAGAGACTGCTGCATGTGAACCTCGGCAACCTTGAAGGACCTTGAAACCAGTCGGGAGCGGCTTCACTCCGAGCAGTGGGGAAAATAAATTTAATCAATATTCGCTCGGGCTCCGAGTCGGAGACGTGTATTGTGTCCGAGCCCATACGACAAGGAAAAGACATTGAATCTGAGGAGCTGTGCTCAAGTTGCGGGGGAGCGTTGAAACGCTGACTATGGGGCTGGCGGTGAAATAACCACAACTCAAACCTTGTAAATGAATACGCGGTTTGATAATGCAACTATAACAACTCAAACACTATAGTCCTCGTGCAAGTTCGGGGTTCCAATCCAGTATAGATTGTGGCAATTTGAACTTTAGTTCTCTTTGAGAAGCAAGACTTTACAGGTCTACAAGTCGTATAGATAAAACTTGCTCGAATCCGTTCTAGGCGCAATCGCGATAGACAGACGAGATTTTATGTTCAACGGTTTTGTATGTTGTGGGTCTAGGTTTGGAGATAATACTCCGATGCTTAAAGCAAGTGATTCTTATGAATTCCGATTCCAAATAGTATCCGCGATTGCTAATCCTTGCGAGATTACAACCAATTGTCAAGTCTGATCCGTTTCCTTATATTCCACGCGTCCGTTCCGTTAATCCAATATGTCCACGCGTCGTTTATAAAGATCCAAATCCAACACAGATAATATTCAAACAGGGAAAACAAAAGAAACTTGGTATAGCTTCTGGGTGTCTCCGAATGAATGACTACTCTACCGGTTAAGCGTGAAGTCTAGTAACTTCGCGTCCAACAGGTGGGGTGAGATTCACTGGTGTTCCCCCATAACCATCCACTTAAATACGTTACAGGATTCTAAATATAAACGAGACAGATACAAACGTGCAATAGGGTTCAGGGTATATGACTAGTGGTATAGCAGCTAGCCGATGAACTCCTGTCGGATATCAAGTGATTAGTAAAATTGAGAGAGATTTGTAAGAAACATCAACGAGCCGAGCTTAGCGATGAGTCAAGATCTACATCGCTTAGAACGATCGTGATGGGATATTGTTGATATGTCAACTTTTAGCCGACCTCCTCATCAGCACTCCGTTACCCTCCTTGGTAACCATCCGCTCAAATGGTTCCGCCTCGAACCACTTAAGTGATTTGTCTGAAAATCGTGATAGCCGCCGCTTCCCAGTACCCGAGTACAGTTCCTTAGTCATTTGTTAGATCGACCAAGTCCAGTCCTCTCTTGGCAGTTCTGGAGACGTCAGATGATGCCCAATAATGATCCCTCTGATTCAGAAGGATGTTCCCTCGTAATATGCCCTTAGTCAGGGATGTGCAGTAGCCCCAATCCGTTTCCAGGATGGTAAGGCACTTTCCGTGATTGCTCCATTAGCGACTTCCCACTTCAACCCTTTACCAGGATTGTTGTCCAGCGCCTTTCTAATGGTTCGAGACACATTATATCCCTCTTAGCTAACTGCTCAGGCCAGCATTAGCTCTTGTGAGATGACGTCGTAATGTAGTGAAGTACATTATAGTATGTTGCAACTCGAGCAGATTTGAATAAATGCCCAGGTGCCCCAATACCAGGTCTGTCAGCGTACAGCAGCATCTTGTCAGTGAGGTGGAGCGGGTGATGTCACCCACTATATCAGCCGACAGTGAGTGATGCCGTGACTCCACCACTTTGGTTTCCAACCACCACCATCCCACACTCCCTGCCATCCCCTCCCCACCCCCTCCCCGCCCTTCCCCGCCCGTTGGTTGTGTCCTTGCCCTCCCAAAAAATTTCACCCGCGCACATGACCACATCCTCGGCGTCACGACAGTATCAGGTATGTGATCTTTACAGCTGCGGTAGGCAACTATTGATCCTGTTTAGTGTCGATCTTTGTGTGGCCTCAGGTATGCTGTTTACCTCCACCATGTTGTCTTACTAACTCAAGCTTGTCTACCTCTAGGCACCTCTCTAAGCAGGTATGTCTAATCCTGCTTCCGTTCTTGCCGCCATCATCTAATGCTACCCGTGCAGGTATGTTTACCTCCAGTTGTTGTAATGGTTTGTTCTTAAAGCTCTTGCATGTGAGTAAAGAGTTTCCTCCTCGCATACTCCTGCTAAATTAATTCAGAATCCATCAATTTTTGGCCGCCGCCCACTACAGCTACATCGTAGTTCGAAGTAGTGGTGGTATTGATTAATATATTCATTTTTGACAGTTTTTTGTTGTGCCTGGTATGAATATTTGAGCCGAGCAAGGGCACGTTGTTGGGAGTGGAATCCTGGGCTTGTGAAACCTTGAGTGTTACTGGAAGGTCGGCTGTCACCTGGGCACCTTGACAGAGCCTGGGAGTCACGGCATGGCTTGGAAGATGTTACAGATTTCTTACCTGTGTGCTGCAAGTCACTTAAACCATATGACCTTGCAGCATTTTGCAACACATCCCAGGATGTTTCAAGCTGATCAAGATTTTTCTGACAACTAGAGGCCCCTGAAACGCAAGGTACGTCAGCTGTAGTGACATCACAATGGTATGAGATTTACCTGCAGCGGAGCGTTGAGAAGGGCCGCCTTGTTCAGTATCTGGTGTGGTTCCGGGTTGGGTATCAGTCCTAGGGACTGTTAAAATGGAATGTGGGTGTGCTGTAGTGCCGAGGGGAAGAGTAGGATTGGAGGCAGAATCAGGGGTTTCGGGTTGGACAAGGGGGGTAGAGACCACTGGAATAGTAGGTAGGTAAGTTGTAGTGATGTCACTATGGTTATGAAAATTACCTGCAGAGGAGCGTTCGGTATGGGCACCTTGTTCAGCATTTGACAATTGCAAGTCTTCCCTGGGATGTCGACTTTTTGTATAGAGTCAAGAGCCTTATCCACGCATCCCCAAACCCATAGGTGCCGTCCTCGAGACCAGTTATACCAGATATGAAGAGCAAGGAAGAAGGCGAAGGGAGGAATGAGGTTGAAGCCGGGGATGAAAACAAGGAAATACATTTCCAATGAATGATGTGCAATGGCTTTGATGAAAATCATGCAGGCACTCTGATAACTGTAAGCACGTGATCACAGCTGCTATCAAGAGGCAGGCTGAATTTGAATGGATAGCTCCAGAGCGATGGTTCCACAAGTAACTTGTGAAAACTAACTTGCCCTGCCACAAGTAACTTGTAAGTAACTTTAAGTTACTTGTGGCAGAGCAAGTTAGTTTTTCCCAGGTAAGTTCCGCACAAGTTAGCACAAGTAACTTGCAAGGTGATGGCAAGTTAGATCAAAGTAAGTTTGGTTGTGTTTGGCCCAACTAACTGGTAGTGAACTTGGGGCGATTGAAGGGGCATTTAGTGTGTGTGTGCTGGGGAAATAGGCTTTAAATTCTTCGATTCATATAGTAACACATTTATATGAGGTCTTGGGCCAGTATCCAGCCTCACCACTGATGAAAACTGTTGAGCCCCCTATTTCTCACACAAACGGCATGCCCCATGGCTTATGAAATAATAAGCCACAGTGGCTTATTGACGGCTTACACGCAGCTTACCGGCGGCTGTTAGCCGGATTTTCTCTTTGTAGGCTCTAGACCCCCGGCAAACTCCAATAAGCCGGCTGACAGCTGCCTAGCTGCCAGCCATAAGCCGTCAATAAGCCACTGTGGCTTATCAATTGATAAGCCACAGGGCATGCCGCTTGTGTCAGTGACTTGAACATGATGCCAGGCTGAGAGAGCAATTGATTGTATAGAGGGAAGTCTGTGAGACATACTTGACATAGAAACCTGATCTTGATCTGTAATTTTGTCTCCCGTGACCTTCTAGAGGCGGCGTCAGTGTGATTGTCCTGAACAAGTGTAAAAGGATTCATTGTATATGTCTCAGGCCTAGCAGGTGTGAAAGCTCAAATTAGGCACCTTATAAATGTCCAAGAGAATTTATTCCTCGTTACCTGAGTGCGCCAGTGACCTGCAACATGTCAACTTGTGCTAATTGATCGTAAAAGTTAACGTTGGCGGGGGGATTGATGCGATCTGATTGCAAGTTTGTTTGTTTGATCTAATTTGGCGTGCAAGTTAGTGTAAGTTAACTGCAAGTTACTTACAGTCAGCTTCAAGTTACTCCAAGTTACTTGCAGTTACTTGAAGTTACTTCAAGTAAACAATGCTTGACAGTGATCTTGACGTTCATTTGACTCCCTGTTTAAGTTAACAAAGATGCCCAGGTAGCCGTGCCAGCCAACCCGAGCAAGCCATGAGCTCAGTGCTGACAACTTGTTAGTTTGGATGTGCAATGAACCATGGGAGAAATTATACTTGGTGAGTATTTATTCTATGAATAGGAAGCTTGAAGGATGAGCACAAGAACGAGAACCTAGAGCGTGCTGAGGTGGGTTCAACCGCGAACAGAGCTTAAAATCCTACACCATCGGAATATGGGAACTATTTGGGCTTGTATTCATACAGAACTCGTCCCTTGCTGGCTTTGTTATCACCACTCCTTGTGGCACTGCAAACAAGTCGGACTAAAGTAGTTCTATGTTAAGTCCGAGGATTCCGGCAGCTATATACCACTTAATTCAACAGTACATGCAGTTGTAAACATGAATGCATTTAGAGGTGTTTAAAAGGAATCCTATGAAAACAGGACTTGGGTGACCCGCACCCATTAGTTTCGAGCCCGTGGGAAAACTTCAGTTAACTTGCGGCATGCGTGCCGAAAGGGGCAAGTTCTGCACAAGTTACTTTTTACGGACTTGTCAGCAACGGCCCTTAGGTCAGCTGGACCACGTCCACACCGGACACAACAGCAGCCATCCCTAGGTGTTGAGAGAGAATCCGTCACCGCTCGAATAGCGCATGACCGTGCGTCGAGGATCCAAGAGGAGGATGTGGTCAACCAGGCCAGCATCCATAGGTGGTGAGCAACCCATGCAGAGAAACCCGAAGATATTGCAGTGAGAGTACTGCAACTATGCACCAGACCCTAGTGAGAGGAACCCGCTCCGGGTGTCTCGAATAGGGGCTTCGGGTTTTGGATAGGGGTTTGGGGTTGCGTCCCAAGAACCCGAGAGGAGGAACCCGACTCAGGGGTACTCCAAACAGGGGTTCCAACTGGATCCAAGACTGAGGGGTGCCTGAGGGGAACTCAGGCGAACCAGTCTCTGTACAACCCTGCCAGGGAACTAGTGTGATGATCTCTTCCCCTTGTTAGGTAGCGTCTCTCCTTGCCGCTACCTAACGGGCCAGATCCAACAACTGCTAGGTCGAGATCCCAAGGCAAGAGACAGAGAGTAGGAGTTCTGGTGTTGTCGAGCGAAAGGGGAGCAAAGGCAAGACCAGAACAACGAGATGAGGACAAGAGCACTCCAGGCTCAGGTCCAAGAACCAAGCACTCCAGCCAAAGTAAGGCCTGTGAATAGACGAGGTAGAATCTACTGTACAGGGGAGATTCTACCGAGTTTATATACCTTTCTACATAAATTAAATACGATCACGATCGGTTACTGTATCCAGAATTAAGGAACATTAATGCTGATGCTCCTAGTCCCTATGTGCTATCACCACAGCATCTAGGGGTCACCAAGGAGTCATGAGCATAAAGGAGTCAACAGGTGGCACCCAGGGGACACCTGTCGCCACTCAGGAGTGTAGTTGTCTTGGCAGGGATATCAGGAGTGAATATCCACCAACATAAAGGAGTGTAGTCATGACCCATTGGATATGGTCATCGGCACAAAGGAGTCCGGGTTGCTAGTGCACAGAACCCGGGTTGCATGTGTATGGCATCATGCCATCGTCGTATAGAGTCCCGGGTTACTGCAATAAGAACCCGGGTGGTAAAGTGGTGAGGAATCCATGTCTGCATGGGTTCCGAATAAAGGTCCAAGGGATGTTCATGTCCCTGAGGGTCGAGTGAGTGTTGTGGGCCAGGGAATAACCCGATCAAGGACGGGTTATTCCCAAAAAGGAATGTGGTAGAACCCAAAAAAGGATATCTGCGATGTTGAGTCAGGGTGATTCATGACAGGACTCCTCCAGAGCCATATTCCAATGCTGGCCATGAGAGAGAGGTGGATGGAGCCGAGGGTAAGGACAGGCTTCTTGGAGATAAAACACCAGATGCATTGGGGGATGCGCCAAATGTGTTGGCCCATACCAGTCCCCGTACTGTTGCTGTCTCTCTCCCTTTGCTCCCGCAACTCCCAGAGAGGCTTAAGGAGAGCTTTGCGCCATTCCTGGCAGTTTTCTCCAGTGTGCTCCTTGTCACGCTTACTTTGATAGTGGACATATAAAATAAACCAAATCCATGTGCTGGTGTTGTTCATCCAGCTAAGATCCAGGACGACAGCGGCATGGTAACTGGTGATTGTTTGAATGCTACCTCCAACACCTTTGGCCAGGATGATAGTCGTAAGGAGGATGGAAAAAGCGACTGCTAGCATGCCGATTGACTGGTCTTTGATAGCTTTCAGCTCATCCCCAGAAATTTGTCCATCCCAGAGATCCACGATGATGGGCACGAAGCATAAAATATTTTGAATGTAGATGGCTGCGCAAACACCAATGCCAAAGACATCTGGGTTGGAGGGGATTGTGCATAGGTTGACAGCCATAGTGGTTGAAATGAAGAGTGCTGCTACCACATGTGGAACAGCAGGGAACACTGCCCCATGTATTCCATTCACTGGCACCCAAACTGGACAGACAGGAAGAATTAATGTGCCATCTTACCAAACCCTTCAACTTCGAACCTCAAAGAACGCCACTGCATGTCCCTGTCATGTTGTCCGACTGCATGTTGGAATTTACAGCCAATGTCGGAACCGAAGGTGTGAGCAAAATTTTGTTGTTTTAGTAAGTTTTTGAAGGATTGATTATAACTCAATTAGTTCTGCACCGATTTAGATGAAACCTAGGTAGATTTGACGGGATAATTTATGCGCAATTAGTGATAGAAAGAGATTTATGAAAATATTATGTATTAGGTACTTTATGCTTTTGGACCATTTTCAGGCCAAATGTGGTCTAGCATGTCCAGAAAATGTCCTAGTGACCTGATACTTTGGGAGGAATAACATGTATAGCTGGTGAAACATGTGATAGAGTCAGAATCATATAAAATTATAAGATAAATGCAATCACTCCAATTCTCCCGAATGCCACACTTGACAAATCTATCTAACAGAGCTACAAGGACTGTAGCTAAATTATTCATACTTCTGGCTCTATCACGTGTTTACCCAAGTATATCCCTCCCAAAATATTAGGCCATTGGGACATGTTCTGGACATGCTAGACCACATTGAGTACAAAAATGGTCCAAAAGCACAAATTACCTCATACATAATATTTTCATGAATCGGCTCTATCACGTGTTTACCCAAGTATATCCCTCCCAAAATATTAGGCCATTGGGACATGTTCTGGACATGCTAGACCACATTGAGTACAAAAATGGTCCAAAAGCACAAATTACCTCATACATAATATTTTCATGAATCACTGTCTATGACTAATTGTGCATGAATTAGCTCGTCAAATCTTTCCAGGTTTCATCCAAATTGGTGCAGAAATAATTGAGTTACACAATATCTCAAATTTTACCAAAACAAGAAAATTTTGTTTGCGCCTTCGATTCCGACATTGGCTGTAATTGGTTTCCTGCCGCCAAATAGACCCGCATTCGAATCCCATTCATGAACGCCAGGCCCTCGGTTTATCACTAGTACCTAGAGCCAGGTCTTCGAGCGGAAAAACAATTAGGCTTTGGCGCCCGAATCATTCACCAATCGTCTGTGCTTAAAGATACCTGTTCGATCAAATCACACGGCGCATCTTCCAACGACGTTACGATTCGGTCTAAGCTGCCGTATCATGCATGTGTAATTTCCTGCTCCCATGAGAACTCGCTGTGCGACTGGATGACCGTCTCCAAAACTAGCGGCATGGATGATCAAGATTCAAGATGAGAGGCTGCCGGCAAGCTGCCGGTGTTTGTTACAGCATCTAACACAGCCACATCAGCTTCTTGCTCTCACTACCGCCGCCGAGCAGCAAGTCCTGTTTCCACCGACAAACTCCGTCAACTCAGGCCAGCCGGAGGTCATGCGATGTGCACGCCTCACGCTTTCTCGGCCCTCCTCCCGAAACTGGTGACTTGGACGCTGCCGTACTCGTTCCCTCCCTCCCCATTCTCCGCGGATCCGCAGCGTAACTGAAGCCGCACATAGACTGAACAAGACATCGCCGCCATCGCGAGGCGGGGCTCAACTGAGTGAGGGTGTCGATTCCCTTTGGGACAATCCAGTGCGTCCGTCTTTCTTCCATTTTTATCCATGAAGGTGTTTTACGACTTGGTTTGCATTTGGGGGGGTGGAGATTTGATGGTACGGAGAGATGGAGGCGGTAAATTTTGGCGGAGATTACCGTTAGGGTGGCGGAGCGTCGGTGCGCAGGGCACAACTACACCTCGTACCGCACGAGGACGGACGTAGCATGTGGCGCGTAAATCCAATGCGCCACCGTTGACAAAACGGCGTCCCTTGACCAGCAGTGCTTCCTTCGAAGATAACCCCACGTTCGTGTATGAAGGCGGCGCGGACTTCTGCACGTACTTCCCCGCGAGCGAGAGCTTCTCGAGTGAGAGCAGTGCGTGCCCGTAGGGCGTGGCGTAGGATCCGAGTGTTACGTGAGTTGTCGGTCTTGTGCGCGTCGTGTCGCTCGCTGACGCACTACGCCTACCGCAGAACCGACGCACCCTCCACAGCGCGCGCGCCCCACCCCGCCCGCGTCCGCTTCTGACCCCCCCTTCTTCGCCTACCTTTCTCGCTGTCCTCCTTGGCGCCTGATTCTGGGCCTCCGCCCGCTGGATCGACTCCGGCGGTCTCCACGCCCGCTCCGGCGAAGTCCAGTGGGGGTATAAGCCAGAGTGGAAGCGCGCCGGTCCCGAACCTGGCCCACGCTCCAAGTGTCTCGCTTCTGGGCGTAATCGGCGCTGTGGCTTTGAGGATGCTTCTTTGAGGCGAGGCGATTCGTACGATGACAGACGCGACCCGCTACTGAAGGGATGGGATTAGTTTGGAGTGGGGCCCGGGGTGAATGAATTAACAAGCTACTCAGTTCAATTGGGGGTCTCGCTCTCTACTCGTATTGTCCGTTGCTTGGCTCACCGCGAAGATCTCATTTCCTCTCACTCCCAGTTACTCCTCGCGCACGCGAGAGAATGTGCCTTCCGTGGGTCAGGTTTCTGAACCTCTGCGCTGACGCTTGCACCTTTGCTCAGTGTGACCCGACACTTGCGTGATCCTGGTGACCCTGGATCTTCCATGCATAAATTCCGTACGTTCTCTGCCCCTTGGGACCCCAGTAATTCCCCAATTCTCGCCTCTGACATTGTTGCGCTCTTTCCAGTTTCAATTTACTGCGACGTGTTGATTTTTTCTCGTACTCAGATTCACCGTCACATCGCTGTCTCTCAACGGACTTCATCTGAGTGCATGTACGTAGACATTGCTGGTTCTAGATTCCCCGATCTCTGTTTGCTCAATACCTCGGACACTGTTCCTCAACTAATCCGGAAATTCTCCCGACACAACATCTGCGGATTTGGCCTCAAGGATACATTCTTGGTCATCTCTCTAGATCATCTGGGCTGCCCTCGTCTTCGGACCGCATTCTTCCTATTCCTAGACCGGATACTGTCAAGGTTGAATCTCAAATATTTGTCGAGCTTCCATAGGTAGACAGCCCACCCTCAATCAATTCATCTCACCAGCCAGATTATCCTGGAACGTGGCATATCTTGCGCGAGATCGAATCATTTATGACTCAAAGACCTTTGGGCGGGCACTTCTCTCGCACTCAGTCCACCGCTCTCAATTAGCGCAGCTGCATCAGTTTGGGCTTGGGTCTCGTATGTGTCCAGACACTCCACAGACTCCACCGGTGACCGTTGTCGTACCTTACAGTGTACTGTTGATCAAGTTAGCCTGTATGTCCTGCAATATTCGATACTGTAACTGTTAAATTCTATGATTTTGTTTGAGGTTGCTTCCGCATTCTCGAGGTTTAAGATTTTCTCACTGGCCTAGCGATTTGAATGCGAATGAAATTTGATCACCATCGTCTATGGGTAATATATTAATGTCAGAGCGAAGCGGCGGCGCGTCTTGTTTGGTTTAGATTTCTCGCGACGCGTTGATCACGTGTGGTGTTCCTCTTCCTTTCTCACCACCACGACCATATGACTGCCCCTGTACGTCAGCATTGTCCTTACCCAGGTAACCCACCACATGATCCGACTCCATCTGTCCTTGTCCTTACCCACCATCCTCCAATGCTTCAAGTGCCCAATCTACCGACTCTCGACAGGCTCAATGCTACCATAGCCCCAGATCTCGACGTTCCCAAGGTCGCGACGACCTGGATGGAATCCTTTGCTTCGTTTGTCGAAGCGGGAGATGCTGCTGGAATTGTGGGGCTCTTCATCGAGGAGTCGCACTGGAGGGACATGCTCGCTCTGACTTGGGACTTCCGTACTTTCCACGGCGCCCCCGACATCCACAAGTTTCTCTCTGACCGTCTCGCCACCTTTAAGATAACCAATGTGCGGATCAAAGACGGGACTTCAATGCTGTTGCGCCCGTACCCAGACATCGCGTGGATCAGTCTTATGTTTGACTTCGAGACTCAAATAGGACTTGCGTCAGGCGTTGTGCGACTCGTACCTGAGGCCAATGGCGGATGGAAGGCTCACTGCATGTACACTAACCTCGAGGACCTCAAAGGCTTCCCCGAACAAATTGGCGCACTCCGGAACCCGGCTCCGAACCATGGTAAATGGGCGCAGGAGCGCCAGCAGGCGATTTCGTTCGAGAATGGGAATCCTGTTGTCATTATCATTGGCGGCGGACACAGCGGACTTGATACCGCCGCCCGTCTGAAATGTCTGGGTGTACGCGCCCTTGTCATCGAGAAGAATGCACGCATTGGGGTAAGTTTTCCTTTCGCACCTGTTCTTTCTCTTCTGTCTTGCTACTTGTGTTCTCATTGACGTCCAGGATAACTGGCGGAACCGCTACGAGGCTCTTTGTCTCCACGATCCGGTGTGGTACGACCACTTGCCGTACCTTCCGTACGTTCGACTTTGCGCATATTACTCCATTTAATCACCAGTTTTGCAGATTCCCGCCAACGTGGCCCGTGTATACCCCTGCTCGCAAGGTCAGTCTGCATGTAATCTCCATACTCCTCCAGTCAGCAGCCGACTTGTTCGAATGTAGCTCGGCAACTGGCTGGAACACTACGCAGAGGCTATGGAGCTTGACGTGTGGACCTCCTCCACGGTGAAAAGCGCGCGCCCGAATGACGCCGGGACCTGGGAGGTCGTCGTCGCCCGCGACGGGGCGGAGCGCAGCTTTACTGTAAAGCATGTGGTGTTTGCGACCGGTCTCGGCGCGGGTGAGGGGAAGCTGCCCTCGTACCCGGGGATGGTGCGTATGTTTATTTCTGCGCTGGGGCACTGCTTCATATCTTTCCATTTTGATGCAGGACATCTTCAAGGGCCAGATCCTGCACTCGACGCAGCACAAACGTGCTACAGACCATGCGGGGAAGAAGGTTGTCGTAGTTGGCGCTTGTACTTCCGGTGCGTTCACGCCCCGGCTCCTTCCCTGCTCCCTCCTCCCCCGCCTGCATTTCTAATTGCTTACGCTCTATATACAGCACATGACATTTGCGTCGACTACTACGAGCATGGCGTCGGTGCGTTCCTTCATCTCGATCCATGCTTCCTTCTCCCCTCTTATATCCACCCCTCCTCCGTTCATTCCTCCTCATTCAGCAACTCCTTAGATATCACGATGTACCAACGCAGTTCGACGTACGTGCTCACCACCAAGAACGGCTGGAACCGCATCATGAAGCCCGTGTACTGGGAGGGCGGCCCGCCCGTCGACGTCGCGGATCGCCTAACCGCGTCTTTCCCGCATTTGGTGGCGGTTGCCGCTCAATCAGCGACAGGTGCGGCTTATTGCGGAGGACGACAAGTGCGTTGGATAGATTCCGTTTTCTTCCTTTTCTCGATTGGAGTCGGGGCGAAAATAAATGGGTGCTGACATGAGCGTATGTACCAGGGACATACTCGACGGACTGCGCAAGTGCGGGTTCAAGCTCAACATGGGAACGCTGGACTCTGGGTTTGCGCTGTCCGCGTGGGATCGCGGAGGCGGGTATTATATCGGTGCGTGCAATCTCTCGTTCTTCGTTCCTATCCATCGAGTAACTATGATGTAGACGTCGGCGCGAGCCAGCTCATCATCGACGGGAAGATCAAGATTAAGAACGACAGCCAGATTGGTGAGTTCACCGAGACGGGGCTTAAGTTCGAGAACGGAAGCGAGCTGCCTGCGGACGTGGTGGTTTTCGCCACCGGGTACGTCTGCACCCTTATTCATGCGACTTTCACCCAGACCACATATATGTTCTCAGGCTCGGAGACGCCCGCAACGGCGTGCGCAAGATCTGTGGTGATGCCGTGGGTGACAAGTGCAAGCCGATTTGGGGGCTCAACACAGAGGGCGAGATCAACGGTGTGTGGCGCGATTTGGGCGTGCCTGGGCTGTGGTACATGACGGGTGCGTGCCGAAAATCACTTAACCGCATCCACACTTCGCTTCCCCCATTTCATTATGCAATGGACTGATCGAAATGAACATCTCGCAGGAAACCTCGCGCTCTGCCGGTTCCACTCTAAACACGTTGCCCTTCGTATGTGCCGGTTTTTTCAACTGAATTCGTACTCATCGGCTGCTGCTACTGTAGAAATCAAGGCCATCGAAGAAGGCGTGTTTGGAGAGCGCTATAGTGCTGCCGAGTGAAGTACGAGTACTACCAATCCGGACAATGTATCACAACTGTATCACCATGTTTCTATTCTGCCTTCTTGCCGACCTCGGCGGGCGGCGCAACTTTGACCGTGTTCGGAGAACGCTATAGCGCTGCCGATTGAAGTACGAACTACCTATCCGGAGAATGTATCACAACTATCACCATGTTTCCATTCTGCTTTCTTGCCGACCTCGGCGGACGGCGCAACTTTGACGCAATTCTTACCAAGCAGACTTGCAAAAGGCTCCGGACGGGATTATAATCTCATGTCGAGTGTGATTCCAAAAAAGGATTCTGTTTTCTCGAGCAACGAAATGGAGCGCTCCAAATTTGGCCGAGTTAATGTACTCCCCCACATGTACGTGGCGCACGTTGCGGGCCTTGGGGACATCAAAACGAAAGCTGTTTATAGCTTTCTAAGATAACGTCAAGCGATACATGTGGTAGAATATTTTCCGCTGCTTATATAGGAGCGGCGCGATCTGCTTTGGGATATGACAAGCTTCTCAAATTCCAACCATTTAGCTGGAAACATCATCTTAAAAGGCTTCAGATAGACACAGGAAAGGGCCTAACTTATGAACCCCCAAACGATAGACTCAGAACTTGGGGGAAGCTGAAGCCGGAGCAGTTCAATTATAGAGAGTAGGATATACTTGGACAAGTCTCTATCGCTCACCAAAGCTCGAGTTGTCGGCAGCTCAGAGGGCGAGGCGTCCGAAACTCAACAATGGAGTTAAAGATAGTACAAACCGCGATAAAAATGCGGACAGAACCTGTGAACGTGGTGCTGAGAAAGAATGGAGCCCCGTAATCGGGACTAAAGAAGCAAGAAACGACCCAATCACTACTTGGATGACGCCTTGGATGACGCCAAGTGTAAGAAATGAGGTCCGCGATCCGGTGGAAGAGGAGCTGCTGACCACAAACAGCGATTTCCTCGGGCAGCCGTGTTGAACATGGGATTGCAAATCCATTCAGCGGACACTTTATGGCAGCCGCGATTGAGGGGGAAACAGTAGAGGTTTTCCATTCAACAACGGCTCGTAAGTACCAATTGAAATTAGACGCTCGTGTGCTACCTACGGTAACGAGAAGCCCGGAGCCGATTCGTATACAAAAACGCCGGCTTGTGAGAATGTTCTCGGGTGGCCATGTTCAGAGCCGGACCGACCTGAAAGCGAAGACACGAAAGGCAATTACTAAAGGTAATCGCCCCGAGTTTCTCATCCCCGCGTTTAGCAGATAAGAGACTTCGCGGAGAGCGGACAGCGAGCCGGTGTGGATGCTTTCGGCTCTTGGGCGGGCCTCCCTACCCTGCCCAAATGCGATGGAAACCTCGGTGAAATATATTTTCCCGGGCACGGTGACGCACGTTTTTTTAAATTTTCGTGCGTGTTTGATTATCCTCCTCGATGACCGATATGAAGTGGGATTATGGAGGGGAAGTAGAGAAGATGGAAGCCTCCAGCATTAACGGCATGGAGGAAGAACCCCGGGTTCAACATAGACGCATCTATATTTGTCCCGATGACAGCGAGATATTATAGGTATCTACTAGACCTAGAATGCTCCGGAACGAATGAAGCGGGGCCCCAAATTTAGCCCAGCCTATCTACAAAGGTCAAGTTACATAGTTCAGTGTTTCGGGCCGCCAGTTCTTGCTGTTCATTTTCACCAACTGTGGCGTAAGATTGGTGCTGTAGTGGACCGCACAGGGATAGTGTGTACTCGGCAGCTTCGCTCAAGTCGAATCCATGTTGTATTTAGGTCAGAAGCGCGGTCAGGCACAACGTGGAGCTCGGCCAGTACGTACAATCACTTGGCATGCCTATACCAGTGGTTCGGATGACTGAACCATGAGGGTTCATCACCCCGTGGTTCATACAATAATACCTACATTCCAATAGGACGACGGTGAAAATGAGGATGTTGATTGAGCTACAGGAAATATGATCAGCGCTATGAACTCGCCGCAGTCTGATACCGAAAAAACGCGATGCTGTCATGGATGAAGAACCAAAGATACACCAAAAGAGCCGCTGATTTCGACGCTGTACACCGAAGTCGTCGGGCATAGCTTATGTGCGTCGGCAGGTAGTCTGAAGTTTAACAATTGGCCGGCCTCAAGCCGGGGACATTGTTACGCCATCGATCGCTCTAACCGTAAACGTCCTCTTTAATTCTCCGGGGTTCAATTCAACACCTCCTCTCACGAACGGGTATTGAGTCGCCCGTCCCTATCTCTTGTCAAAGATTCCTGACCATAGCTAGAAAGTATAAATGGCCGTCGACTTAAGCCACTGCAATTCAGATGCCAATTACTTTGGTCTCCCCCTAGTGCCAAAGATCGTACGTCCGTTACAGAATGCTGAATTGCCTACCTTCTCACTAACGTGTCGAAACAGCATCGTTGCTCATGTTGTTCAGCTCCTCTGTCGTCGCCGCCGTTCTAGGCCTCATCGTCCCCATCTCCGTCCACGGCGCCCCCGCCACCGTGGCCCAACCTCCCCCTGTCCCGCTTGTCACAAACGCGCCAGCCATCGCCTCGGGTCTGAAGCAGGAGCCGAGCTCGAATGACCGATTCAAAAAGCTGTTGACAGACAGTAGCGGGAACCTGCTCACCGGCGACGCTCTACGCCAGCTCACGGTTTTCGACTTCAACAACCAGGCGCCTGCCACCGGCGCCAAGGGCGGGTCTATCCTCCTCGCCACCGTCGACAACTTTCCCATCCTCGAAGAGCTCGGCATTTCGGGCGCCATCTCGATCGTCGAGCCGTGTGGACTCAACGTCCCGCACTTACATCCGCGCGCGAGCGAGATGTTCACAGTAATCGACGGGATTCTAGACACCGGGTTCGTCCAGGAGAACGGATTCAACGCCCCGATTGAGACGCAGTTGGGGAAATATCAGGCGACTGTGTTTCCAATTGGGAGTATCCACTATCAGCAGAATCCCACCTGCTCGCCGGCTGTTTTCGTGGCCTCGCTCAACAGCGAGGATCCTGGTCGGAGCGACATCGCTACCAGCTTTTGGATGCTTCCGTCGGACGTTGTCAACGCTGCGCTAGGTTTCCCGGAGACGATTGGGGCGGGGAACATTGCCGCTTGGAAGGCGCATCTTCCGGTCAATTTGGCCGCCGGAGTAGAGAGCTGTTTGCAGGCGTGTGGATTGTCGCAATAGGGTACAATACCGGAATTGTTTGTTCTAGCTCGTCATGTAACATTTGTATTGAATATTGTGTTGAATTTGAGCCCAATCAAGTGAATTGAGCATGGAATAAAATGCACACAGCCCACCGGTCAAGGGCGGGGGTAATTGCCGAAAACAGTAAATGCACTGCCAGTCAAAAGAACACAGAGCCACCGCAGACCCGGTGAATAGGGAAACCCGTGATAGCGGTACCGGATACAAACCAAAGCACAATGGGATGAGTGTGAGGTGACATGTCGTCGACGGGTGGGCATCCAGGATCCCAGGGGAACTCGATACAGCCGGTCGTCGGCCATAAATATAGCGCGTGGATGCGGTATAAGCCCAGGGGATGAACGGCCAGGATGAGGATTGGCCAGGACGGGATCACAAATGTGAATATCTGGCTTATGCGCGCGGGCTGGGCTGCCTCAGGGGCCACGCATACCCGCGGCTACACATAGGTTAATTCACATTGAAAGCCAAGCTGTAACGCACGATATATATTGAGAGAATCCCTGCCGATGGAATGACGGCGGGTAGATAGAGTCTGCAACAAGGATATTCATCATGTCGAAACAAAGCACTAGGTACGCTGAACGTTGACGACGCTGGTGTAGTGCGATGGGGCCAGATAAATCAGATCCTGGATATATTCAAAGATGTGTTAGGTCATAGTCCGGGGCCATATGCAAAATGTGAAGGGAGAATATGCGACAAATACAACGGCGAGAATGGAAATACAATGCAGCTTGTCACGTGAAGGAATGGAGAGAGACCAGCCGTTGGCCTGCCGGGTACTTCTACAATATGATCAAATCTTTTGAGTGGCAAACCTCGATATTGTGCTCGAACCATACCAAGAAATGGACATTGCTTCTGTCCCTGACGGCTCGTGCTCTCTGAGTTGAGTGTTCTCCACAAGCAGCATCTGTTCCGCTTCCGGTTGTTTCGGAGGGGCAACGAGCTCGAGATTGGAACCGCCGCACATACACCCTGGTGAGCGTTTAAAAGGACGGCACTGATCCTGAACGAATATAGCTCACATGAGAACAACCATGAGTTGGAACATGTATCTTACATTCAAAGTCAGCGAATAGCGGCAGCATAAGTATCCGGAGACGAACCTAGCCAGCCCTGCGAATCGCAGCAGCAATCGCAGCTACCGGAGTCAGGGTCGAAGCAGCAGCAAAAGCATTCCAAACACGCTGGGTCCGCGTCGCAGCCGTCGCACATTATGCGTTTCACGCGACACACAGGGGAAGAAGAGAAAATAAAAAAGAAGAACGTAGAAGGGCAAATATGGCGGCAGGAGGAGAGAAAAATGTCGCAAGTTTTGCGTGGATCCTCAAGGCAGTGCCTGCTCTATTGCCGCCCCTTGCGGCCCATCACGGGCAACTCGGGTATCTTTCCCCGAAACACTTAATATATTATATAGGAGACTTGTCTCGGTTTCAAGTCTAGTTCGCGGAAACGTACCTTTTCTAGTCTTGTAGTTCGATCCAATAGCTAAACACCATATTTCTCTAATACGTCTGGACTAATGCCAAATCCGGGTGCAGTGGAACTCCCATCACTAAAGCAGGGGCGGAAAGCCAAGGCTATGCGCTGTGTAGGAATGAAATTCACAATGATAGGTTGGCTCAATTTGCTGTGTCGGGAACAACACGGGAATCCAAGCCAAAATCGGGGATGCCACAATCGGCAACCAATACGCAATGAAAGAATTTGAATTTGGGGTCATTATGAACTGCTAAACGCGGCAGTTCAGCAAGGGAAACCACAGCCCAAGGCTATTTGCAGCTATGTGCGCACATAAATGGCCCTGACCGGCACTTCTGCACACGGTAGGACCAACTGAACATGTCATCACGGCTTGAAATGGAGCGACGCTGCAATCTGGGTTTCATCGCTGACCCGGCACAGCGATTCTTCTGTGGCTAGCTTACAAGCAAAATAGATGCAGCTCGCTGGAAAAGAGTACTTGAGGCTACGTTTGGGCAAAGTGGTCGCGAGGACGCAAGCCCAGGCCGCAATCAGCCGAATCATCAGGCAAACTGGCGTAAATACCCGGTTGATCCGTTCTTCCTCCATCCTCATCGAATTCCGGATGCTGTCTTACGCGTTGCTTCCGCGTCTTACTGGCTCCTCCGGCAGTATCGCCGACGACGCATCACACTCACGGCGACCTGCAGCCTCAGTACATGTTGCTTTCGTCTTCTACAGCTTCGGTCCACGCTGCGTGGCTCGACCGCATGGATATTTTCTTTGGGCCCCGTTCGCAAGATTGGGTCATCCCTAGGGCTATGATCAAGGCGAAGCCGGGACTTTATGTGCTCGCTGTGTTTTCGAATCCCACAGGCGAGTGGATATCATCGTATTTCTTCTCGTTCGGGCCCGACATTCATGTGTTCCGGACGCCGCGTTCTGTCGCAGGTGCAGGACTGGACATCTCTTGCGGTTATGCCATTCGCGGTGCACAGGGACCTCGGCCGCGTCGCAGATGCTTCCCATTTTTCATCCCTCGCAGGCTGAAGCGCTGGCTTTTGGTCGCTCCCACCTCTTCCTTGCACTTGCTCTGCTCGATAACTACCTACACTCACACAATTGGCTTCTCTTTCCTTTGGAAAACTACAGACACGACTTCCTCCATCCGTGAGGATCTCGCGTACAACACCCCACCATCCTTTATGCCACCAGCCAGATCGCAGTTGTGTCCCCTGGGAGGCGTTTCTGGGTTCCGGCTGGTCTACCCTATCCTCGCGATCCGGAGCGCAATCTGTGGTAAACCCGACATATGTGGCCGCTGCAGACCGACTCGTTCCCATCTTCCTATCGCTGACATTCGTTTCCTCCCTGCTTATCTCTGAAGACCGCACGCCTATCCTGGTACACAGCTTCGACATTATTTTGATAGATGGAACCGGCTATTCGAGCTTCGACTCCCAAAGTTGGAACAAACCTGAAAGCGACTCTCTCTTCTTCTGCGTTCGTTCCACGTTGATTTTTCTCACCTCAGTCACAGGTCCGGGACTTGAATCCCCGCGATCTCATCCTGGAATAACGTGGTATGTACCCGCTTTTGTTTGACCGAATGCAATTTAAAAGAGCTGGAACATTTTCGTCAATACTCGTAGCCAACACCTGCGTCACCACACTACTGGTCTGTTTGATTGTGCGCATCAACCGTTGCCAGGGTCGAAGCTATCAGACTAACGGGCCGTAAAGGGAGTCAATTTACTCTTCCCTTCAATTCCCACAGTTCCACTGTTGGATAAATCATTTGTATAGGGAAAGCCCGAGAAGATCCCTCAGGTGGCGCCGGAACTCTTGAGTTCTGTGTGCCGTATAAGCACCGGGTTCAAGTCATGTGTGGCCTACAGGCGAATATCTCTTGCTCGTTTCTCCTCCCTGTGAGCAGCAATTGTTTCGCCCATAAATTCCATATCAATGCAGTGGACTCCTGGACATACGTCCATCCAAAGTTTGTAGTTTGGCACGAACCTGAGATCATCACCCGCTCCATTATTGCTACCATATCGCCCCCCTTCTTCGACGGCCCAGAATCCCATCCGCAAATGGATAAAATCTATACGGCTATCCCTTTCTTTGTCTCCAACCGCAATCCGGGTCTGGCAGTAGACAACTGCCGATGGATGTACGAGTACCAATCTCAGCCATTCCCCGGCGACGTCGTCGGAAGGAGCGAATACCAGAGAATCCAGACACGTTGTTGAAGGAATCTTCTCGCGGCCTCCAAACACCCAGAAACCGCCCGGACTTCCGGAGGCCTCTGAATAACCCACCACGTCATACCAAATAGCGCCCCACCGGCCAGGAAGAGAGAACCGACAACGCGGTGAGCCAAAACTCGCGGCTTCGTCCAAGATCTCTTTGCCGACTCACAAAATTCGCAGATACGATGGTACGGTAATGAAAGACCCGCCCCGCTAGCCAGTTTCTGAGCCCAGGAATACCTAAGAAGAATCGGGAAGCTGCAGGAGTAGCTGTTAGCTCTTTGACCTTTGCATAAGTTTCGATATCGAGTTGTGAGTCAACCACGCGTCTGGTTCATTTTCTGGGCTTCGTCCCATTGTGTCGCTGAGTAATCCAGCGCTCCGCGCTAACCACCGTCAGCCCTGAGCCATCGGCTTCCAAATATCTTGCGACTCGCAGATACCGCGCAAAAACCGACCGCGAAATGTAGGAAGCTATGTGAGCTCGTCATGAGTTAATCTCCGCCCACATCCAGCTTGTGAGTGACCAAATGCATCCCAACTTCTGACATAATTTCATCGGATCGATAACGTCTCTTCACAGTATAAGTAGATGGTCAAGCCATCGAGTTGCACCGAGGCTCTATCGGTCTACGCATCTCCCTCGACGCCCCTCCCACATTTTGCGCTCAGACGCTACCGGTTCCCCGAATCACGCACGAACATGTCGGTAACATCAGGAAAACCCTCCCCTGGTTATTTGCCATAATTGTATCTACATTTTTCGAAATTATGTCCATAATCTTCTGTTCATGAAATATACTCAAATTATCTTCTCAAAATAGAATCTTCCGAAATCTGCAAACATTTTGTCAAATTCACTACAGCGTTTTCGCAGCATTTGCCTCAATAATGTAACTGATTCATGATATTCAGGCCGATCCGTGCATGTAATAGACAGCAGGTATCATTAAATTGAACTAGAGTAATAACAATGTATCTACAGTAACAAGATTAAACGAATGTCATGCAGTCGGATGATCCACAGCCATTTCAATTCTCGAGATCACGCTGCATAACTTGGCCTGCACCTGACAACGACGCAAAGTAGCAGAATTCTTCCTGGGTATTTGGATGAGTAATGCGGCTGGAAAGGGATGATAAGATGAAAGAACTAATAAAACTCACCGCCAACAACACACAAAGGCAAAAAAGGAAAAGACAAGACACACCTATTATTCAATGACGACCGTCGTAAATGTTGATAGAGAGCCTGATGCATACACCAGCGCCGGTGATGGCGCAGATCCTGGTGCACGCTTTGAGGTAGCTGCAAGAATTATTAGCGATGAAGGGATAGATTTAGAAACAAAGACGAACATATCCGATAGCCCAGAACGGAAACGGAAAACGGGCCCCAGTCCGCGGAAATGGTTATCGTTAGCAAGAGATTTGGTCATGATTGACATCCGAGACGAACATACCCGATAGCCCAGAACGGAAACGGAGAACGGGCCCCAGTCTGCGGAAATGGGTATCGTTAGCAAAAGATTTAGTAATGATTGACATCCGAAATGAAAGCGAAACCGAATAGAGCGACGCCGCGCAGGGACGTCACGATGGAAGAAATGAAACAGCAGCCGGAGAACTCACAGAGATGATATGGATGCGGTGGGAGGAGAGCAGGCGAGTTATCACGCAATGAGCGTAGACATATGTCGGGGTCGTCAAGGTAGGGATCCACCTGTAAGTTCCGGACGGATGGGGCGAGGTTGTGGGCGTATGGTGGTTCCAGACGATGCAGGTCCCCGTACATGGTGTACTCGCTGCTTCTCTGCGTGGTCATATGGTGGTCCCGGTTTTAATCTTCCAAAGGCGAAGGGTTTTTCATGCCAGAGAAAAAAAGTTGGTGTGAAGAGCAAAATACCACGAGAGGGAAAAAATCATGAAGAAGGAAGGGGAGAACAAGGATAGCGGGGTGGGGCTCTGGAAGAAAAGGGCGTCAGCATTTGATTGAGCATGTACTGGTGACGCAGATAGATCAAACAAGACAGGAAACGTACCGTGCATGGATGGATGGCCGCGGCTCTTGAGACGGCTGTGTGGCGACAAGATGGGAAGATGGAGGGGGACAGGAAGAGAAGCACTTGATATTTGTTGTTGTGACGAACCACTTTTCGCGCACACGTGCAACATCGGCAAGTCGACAATTTGTTTGACGTGAGAGCATTACGGAACTTGTCGTGGACTTAGGAAAAGAAGTGTCTTTCGTCAAAGGCCGCCTCGACCCGTATATCGCATTTGAGTCGAGAGACTTCTGGTCATCATCCAGAAAACAAGCACCAGCTAAATATGTGCCCTTCTTGCGCCAGACAAGATCTTGCCCTAATTATCCATTAATGGTTAGGGTTCAAGACAAGTTCAAGATGGATATCCGGTTTCAATGTAGTGCCCTACAACTAAACTGAACAGCGAGCAAACGAAGTGACCTCTCGGATTGACAAGTTTTACGCAGCATTTCAACTTAAGTTTCACGAGAACGTGCAGAATTTCGTGAGATGTTGTAACATTTTCATAAATTTTGGAAAATAATTTCAGGCCCAAATAATTTCAGAAAAATCATGTCAAATAACCACGGGAGGTTTTTCCTGATGAAGACGGGTGGACACTCTACTATCGTTCCTCGCTAATGCGCCCACGACCTACCTTTCACATTCATTATTGGATAAGTCGGTACGACAAGTCCAAACTCTGCTATCGCCCTTTGCTGATGTCGATCCTACAGCAGCCCGACCCACCGATCCCCGAGTCACTCTCAACCGAGGCCTCCCATCTGTATATCAGGATTTCAGGCTTTGACGCCCAAGAGCTGTCCGAGGCACTCCCAGGACAGCTGCGTCCACTTGCGGAAGAGGCCGTTTCGAAAACTTCTGCCCTCGGGTCCATGATCAACAGACTTTCCTACTGGTAAGACCAGAATGACTGTGCAAATATTGGGATCTGTGTGACAATGTGTAAAGCTGTATCAGGAGTCGCCCAAAAATTCGATGCCCTCCATCAAGAAGTACTCGTATTACTGAAAATGGCTGATGATCTTTTTTTCAGCTTTAAAAACCTCGCATCTACTGGCTCACCTCTGAGCACGCCGCTGTACTCTTAACGGTCCTTGACACTGGAACCGACGTGCCCATAAATCGGACGTCGTGTATGGAACACAGCCAGATTTCGTGGTGAAGAAAAGGTGTTTACCGCTGGCAGTATGTACGGGGTTCAATTCCCCGCGTCCGAATGGGGCGTCGGTCCATTTTTCGACTTCGCTGCCTCTCATCCGCTCATGTTCCAAACACATTGTGGGTCCATAAGTCATGCTCACTGGCAGTACAGGTTCGACTCCCCGCGTCAGGATCCGGGAGTTGCGGAATGCTTTTTCATCCTTAGAAACCTCATATCTACTGGCTGACCTCCGGACACGCTGTACTCTCAACCATACTTGACAGTGGAACCGACCCGCCAAAGAATCGGACGTCGTGTATGGAATACAGCCAGATTCCGGGGTCGCAACTGGAACTTAGTCGCTGGCAGTACGGGGTTCGACCCCCGCGCCCGAATTGTACATGTGCGATGCAGTAGCATTATTTTGATACCCCCCCACACTTCACGTTTTCTCAAAGATCTGAGGCTGCCTGTGCGGCCGTATATTTCAAGCGGACGTTTTTTGTTTCTCGTCGGGTGTACGGTATTGGTTTGCTTTCCTGCATCCTCAAGCGCTCAAGGTCCGCGCCAGAAGATCCAAATCCGGAAGTCTGTCTTGACGCCTCATGCATTATGACCGCAATTAATCGGATGTCATGTATGGAACACTGCCAGACTCTCAATGTCGACTACTGGCAGTACGGGGTTTAATTTGACCACTCCGCCAGGTGCTGCTGTCACTGCTGCAGCCACAAGCTCCAAGCCCTGGGGATGAAAGTCTGTTTCGTCTCGACCTTCACAGCGCCTTTTGGCATCCACTTTACTTCATGCAGGAACCGGCTCAGCAAGAAACTGCTTGAACAGCTCGATCGCGACGGCTGTCGCTCTTGAGATTTAGATTCCATGACAATCGGAGGTCTTCGTGGGAACGCGGAGCTCCGAACTTAGATTCTTGCCAGCCCGGCGTGCCGAGTTTACGCGTACAACTGCCGTCGGGGGCAAGTGGGTTAAGCTGACTCTTGTCCGTTACTTTTTCGGTGTCTGTTGAGCCTTGGGTGGGTCTGGTGCCCGTCATTCTGTGTTTCCGCTTGCCTTCCGGACTGACAACCCCCGGCGAATGTCATCCTGCGGTTCCGCTTCCTTTCCGGACTGAAAAGGTGCAACATCGTCGGTTGAAGAGGATCCAATGTTGATTAGTTGCCGGTTTGCTCATATAAATCGAAGCTTTTGTGTTTTTTTTTTGCACAATATTCCACTGCACCCCCCACACCACAACAGCTCAACCGCAATGAAGGTCCTTGTATTAGGGTTTGTACTTTCCGGAATATCCGTGATATGTTTGCTGATACACCACGTCCTTCTTCACAGCGCAACAGGCTTTATCGGGTTCCCCGCCGCACAAGCTTTGGCGCGCGCCGGCCACATCGTTTACGGCTTAGCTCGCACCGAGGAAAAAGCGAAGCTTCTCGCAGCAGAAGAAGGTAGACGCATACAACGTGTCGTTAGATTAACCTTGTGCTCATTCCACCCACTCTGCAGTCATCCCCATCCTCGGCGACCTCGACTCCGACGCCTGGATCCCGCTCATCGCCACGCTCGACACCATCCTCGAAACCGTCGGCGGCGGCCCCGAGCCCGCGCGCGCGGTCCTCGAGCGCACCACAAAAGCCGCCGCGGCGCTTCGCCCCGCCGGCGCGCCCCTCCTCTCCTACATCTACACCTCTGGCACGTGGGTCCACGGCGACAACCGCACCGACCGCGTGACCGACACCTCCCCCATCGCGCACCCCGCGGAGATCGTCGCGTGGCGGCCCGCGGTCGAGCAGCTCGTCGTGCGCAGCACCGCGGTTAACGGGGTCGTGGTGCGCCCGGCACTAGTATACGGGCGCTCGGCCTCGTTGTTCGCACCGCTGTTCGCCGGCGCTGCGAAGGCAGGGGGGCGGGTGGTGTGGCCTGGGACGCCCGGGGGGCGCTACGCCGTGGTCCACACAGACGACCTCGCGGAGCTGTTTGTCCGGGTGGCGGAGCGGGCGTCCTTGGTCGGGGGGAAGATTTTCGATGCGGCAAATTCGCAGACCGAGTCGGTGAATGAGCTGCTGGACCGTCTTGTGCAGATCTCCGGGGTGAACGGGCCGTATGAATATCGGAAGCCGGAAAATCGTGCGTGATTTTGTTTTGGTCGATGGAGGAGAACAAGATGAACTAACGGTATATAAATTTGCAGTGCTCGAGGAAGCGACGCAGTCGACGACGCTCGTGCGCCCCTATCTTGCGAAGGCGTTGTTGGATTGGTCGCCGAAGAAGCCGGGCCTTGTGGAGGGATTGGATGTTTACTACGCCGCTTGGCGAGCTTCTACAGCGTGAAGAGATCATCCAGTCATCCAGGCAGCCTTTGGTTACTATATTTAATAAACATACTGACAAGGATAGCGATGAGCCCCGAGTCTGAGGTCTGCGGGACGTGCTCATGCGAGAAGTGAAGTGTTCTGGGGAGCTTTCCAAGCTTCGAGCCCCACGTCCGATTTATTACCGAGTCGGTTCCTGTGTGAAGTATGGTCGATTGCGGCGTTTTTGGGAGTTGATTAAGCGGATGCCAGGCAGCGAAGGCGAAAAAATGAACCTACAAGCGCATTCGGACGCGGGGAGTTGAACCCCGTATTGCCAGCGGTGGAGTTTGTGTCTCCTCAATGTAATCTGGCCGTGTTCCAAACACGACGTCCGATTTATTGTTGAGTCGGTTCCACTGTCAAGTATCAGTCTCAGACCGAGCGCGGAGTTTGAACCTGCGACGAAAAACGGATCGATGGTGAGGCAAAATCTACAACGACCCATAGAGACGTGCGGGGAATCGAACCCCGTAGTGCCAGTTATCATATTTGCCATCCCTGCTTTCAGGGACTCTGGCCGTGTTCCACACACCACGTCCAATGAATTGCCTAGTCGGTTCCAGTGTCAAGTATGGGCGAGAGTAAAATGTGCTTGGAACGGGAGCGAATGGGAGGCAGCGAAGTCGAAAAAGCCTCATTCGGACGCGGGGAATCGAAACTCGTATTGCCAGCGATCAGTTTCGTTTTTTTTTCACCACGGAATCTGGCTGTGTTCCATACACAACGTCCGATTCATTGTTGAGTCGGTTCCACTCTCAAGGACCGTCAAAAGCACAGCGTCGGATGTGAGCCAGTAGATGCGAGATTTCTAAAGCTGAAAAAAAAAATGTCCGAAACTACCCTATTCTGACGCAGGGAGTCGAACCCTGCCAGCGGTAAAAAGAACGTCCTACCCACAGAGTCTGGCCGTGTTCCATACACAACGCCAGATTTATTGCTGAGTCGCTTCCAGTGTCAAGTATCGAGACCGAGACGAGTCCAAGTTAATGGTGTTCGGAGCCTCCAAAGCTAAAAAAAACATGTCAGAGCCTCCCGTATTCGAGTGCGCTATACGCACAGGAATAAATCACAGAACCCTGAATTCCAGGTCCCTGTAAATTGCAACTGGATAGCGGAAGTTCCAGGACCGAGGCAGCTAGCTAGATTTGTGCGGCGAATTACGCCCCAAATCGGGCCAGAGAGATTGCCCAGAGACAGGTCTTGTTTCGCCCGAGATCCTGCGTCCAAGAGCTGGCGAGAATCCGAACAAACGAGGATGGAGATGGAGGCCAGCGGTGGAGAGCGAGCAGGATCGAGAGCGAGCAGCACAACCGAATAGCATTCGAAAAGCCGTCAGAAGGATAGAAGCACCACTTACGAGCACCAAGAGCACCACACTGCGGCTGCGCCCGGCGCACGACGCCGACATGGCCGAGGAGGGAAAGGGGGGATGGCCCAAGAGGGAAAGAAAAAAGAAACGCGCAGGGCTCCCCACACGCAGTAGCATACACAGTCTGCTGGGCCCAAGACGCTAGGAGCTCCGTTTGGTAGCAAAAAGGCCGCTTGGGGGCTGTAGTGTATTTCCAGCTATCGGTGATGCTTCGGCGGCCGGATCATTTCGAGAACGCGACCAGAGGGAGTGCTAGCGGTAGGTAGGTAGGTAGGTAGAATTACACGGCACGGTCCCACTCAGGAACGCCGGTTCCAGGAATTATCCCGATGTACACGCACTAAGTAGCTACATCATCTTCCCTGGGCCTCTCTGTATCTCGTTAGCCGAGCTCCCGGTCGCAGCTGTCCGTCGTGACGTTCAAACTCGCCGGCGTAGAACTAAAAAAACACAAAGAAACGAAAAATAAGTTAGCACAGCAAAACACAGGCTATCCTCACTCAAGCATCTAAATTGAACACAGGAACGGCATAGAATTCCGCCAAGATGTCAAAAGCAGCACCGGACTTAGAGATTGAGAAGGGCTTTGACCGGCAACATGGAGGTAATAACCTCGCAATGTTTTCTGAGCATCACCTATCACAAAAAAGTCACTTAGTCTGGTCATTTGAACTTGTGGATTCATGACGGCCATGCAGCATGTAGAGCTTGTTGAACAAGTCCAATTCACCCATTGGCCATTCCTTTCTGCATCTGTCTTGCATAATCCTAAACATCTTTAGCACAAGGCCGATGTGTAGGGATCAGCTCCGGGCAGTGGAATGGCCATCTCGATGCAGCGCTGGTTGAATCTTGGCCAATGTGCTTTGTGCTTGCCAGAAATTCATTTGGATAAATGAAAATGGTGCGGACAGAGGTAGGCCAAGAATATTGCCAGGTGGCTGAAATCGAGCAAGAGGTGACAGACCCGCAGAGGCAGTATCCCAGTCTCTGTGAATATAGGTGTCATTGAACATGGGTGGAGATTGAGATGAAAGTGCCATGAACTGAAATGCCTGATGTGCATGCAGGTCTTCAAATTCACTGTCCGGCGAGATGTTACCTCCACAGACCAAGTGAAAATGGACACAAGCTTATGTACGCAGTTCGATTCTTTGAGGGTTAATTTTTCAATCATCTCTATTGCCATCGTGTTCACAAAAATAGGTAGTGCGTGCTTCGGCTGTATAGTGCTCTGAGAACATGTTTTAGTGTTTGTTTGCCTGAACTTGATGCCGACATAGTTTCTCGTTCGTCTCCACGGCGATCTGTAAGTTTCCAAGACTGGGAACGGGTGGCGGCGCAAGTCAAACCAATGATCAAAATGATTGAGACAAATTTGACAAGGGTAAACGCGCCAGTATTCCAGTCTGGGAAGCTTACATTGAGAGCACAGATCTAGAAATGACGATGAGATAGATCATCGGCTGGAACAAGCCATGAGATTCTGAGTCTGTCATTAATAATGATTTATCAGAGACTCTGAAAGTCCACGATTGCGGTTTCTCCGATTGACATGCCGTGTAAGCTTGGAGGAGCATGTGCACGTCATTCCAACACTTCGGAATCTCCTTTAGAAAATTCTCGGTGGGACGGACGACTGATGGATGCTTTTTCCGGGTGCTTCACGCTTCATCACTCACGAGAAAGTGGCGGTGTATTGCTCACTAAGCATCACAAAGTGGACAGCGTATCGGAACGGGTGGACTGGCAACGACGGCGAGCACCACGTCGTGCAGGTACAAGCCGTTTTATGCTAGACAGATACCTATCCATACAACACATTGCGAAGTAGAATGAGATAAAAAGGGTCAAAATGAGCTGGATGCTCGACCAATGAGGTGGATGTAGTTTTTTTTTCAAAATTTTCTCGTCCAGAGCAGCATCTGCCAGATGGGAAGGGCTCGTGTAGGTGGCTCTGAGGACTACTGTGGCACTTTGGCAGACAGAGTGGGCTCAGAGGGCCTAACGGCGGACTTCGAAATCGGAGATGATGATGGTAGGAGAAGAGAATGATGTGGTGAGGGCGGTGGGAGAAGGAAAGAAGGCAATTAATTTACCAAAAATCCAGCCGTAATAACCCTCTGCAGTGATGCCATCGTGGTCAAGACGGGACAAGTCCGGCACTCTAGCTTCAAACGCGGCACTCTGCAGCACAAAGATGGTTGCACAAGTAACTTATGTAAACTAACTTGCCCTGCCACAAGTAACTTGTAGCTAACTTGTGGCAGGGCAAGTTAAATTTACCTGCACCGTTCCGCATAAGCACAAGTTCCGCACAAATAAGTTAACTTAAGTTCAGCACAGGTAAAATAAGTTAATTGCATGTTAATGTTCACAGGCTCTGTTGTGTTGTTTCGTGCCACTCAGGTGCTTGATTTCACCGTAAATATGAGTTTCAAACACGTTCACTATGCCTGGTCTGGATCTGAATCACCATTTTAACAACCAAGTGCAGTGGAGATGAGTTGAAATACTGTGGTCTGTTGACCTTGCACTGAACCATTGCATGGCTGGCAGTCAACTGGCTGGGCTCTACAACGTCAAACGACTTGGGTAAACCACAAGAGAAGCTTCACAAGTCACTGGGAGACAAAGGTTCGGGCAGGGAAATGGAACTCAATGTTCAACAGTTCGGCACCATGGATGGCCTTGATGGATTTGCCTCCCGTCCTCACGTGTTTTCCCGATCACTCAAACTTTTTTCTTTGTTCTACGATGCTCAATGCACTATGGCAATTCATTTTCGCCCCAAAACACCAGCCTGAGCCCCCGCCGCTGCAGCGGCCCCGTAAATACCCTCGAACTGAAGGTCCATCTTCTTCGGGACTACTTGGAGAAGCTCAGGCAAATCCGCGCTTCGCTGGCCCCAATAATGCAGATGGACTTCCGATGCAACCTTACCCCCACGCTTTTCGCCCCAACCAATCTGACCTTCCATCTGCCTTTTCCCAAAACCCTATGAATGCTCAAAATATACATGGTCCCGGTATAAAATCTATATCTATCTGTTTGTTGAACACGCTCACGTACCTGTTAGGCTTCAACCCTTGGATGGCAAATTTTCCGGGTCATTGGAATACACCTGGATACCAAACTCCTGCCTTTCCCTACCACAACCAATGGTACCCAGGCTTCAATCCGTACTACCCCCACTTTTCGGGTCCTGCCCCCCCAGCATTTGCGCCACCTGGCTATCCACCCCCACTTCCGACTCCTGTTGGACCTCAACCCGTTTTTCCTCCCGTCGCTTCTGCAACCCCTTCTAATTCTGCAGTACCCATCCCCGCAATCAACCCGGCAAAGGATGAATCAGTCCAGCCAAGCTCAGCCCCCCACACCGGCACATCGGCTCACGGTTTGTTCTCGAACCATTTCCCAATTTTGATACTGACCTGCTTTCTACCACAAAGATCATACCGAGGCCTCAGTCTCGGACTACCCAACGGGCTACGTGCGGCGCGAGTGCATTGCTGGTGAGGAGGGACGAAAATGGAACCATAACAAGTGGGTTTTCCGCTCGAGCGGAACGGTGCAGCACGAGGGTAATACTGCAGAGATGCGCCTCTGCCTGGGTGTTTTCCGATGTAGTGGTTGCGGACGTCTGACGCGCCCGAAGACACAGACGGCTGCTCGGAATCAGCAGCAAAAAAAGGGCTGCACAGAACGTACCTGCCGCATCGACACATATCTCATTCACGACACTTGCGATGCCCGCACGTTCCAGTACAAAATCAATCGTTACGGGCAGTTGATTTTGGTCTGGGAACATTACGGCGATCACTCTGCGCATGCAAGGCCCCCCGGTGATACTTTGTCAAAGGCTCAGGAAGACCAAGTTGATATCCAGGTGATGCGGAAGCATGATGCAAATGCACATGAGCTGCGAACTGGGGATCCGGGCCCGGGTTCGATTCCACTACCCACCATAGCTCCTACCCTCGCTGCTCCGAGTTCTGCGCGCTATCAAGTTGCACAGAGTCAAGTTCGACTGGGAATAAACACCGGTTCCAGTAAGGGCGGCCTAGCGGTGATGAGTTCTTTTGCAGATCTCGTCAAACGACTTTCCACCCCGTTCATTATTGACTCCAGCCTCAGTGGCCCAGTCTACATGACGTTCCAAACCCCGTTCATGGATACTGTGCTGCGGGAGGCCGTCGAATCTTGGATATTGGACTTAGCAGAGGGCCCTGAGGCCTCGCGCCACGGATTTGTGACCGACGGTGATCACACTTTCTTTCGTCACGGTCCACTCCTTGCGAGCTGTGCCTTCAACTCGGCAACGCGGGAATGGATTCCAATTCTCTATTCGTGGATCAATGGCCAAGACAAGGCTCATCATCGTCCACACTTCGCCCACATCTTCCAATCGATCATTAAACATGCTGGTAATCGGTTCAGTCGCCAGTTGTTGCTCTGTGTTCGTGGTATTTCCCTGAATGTCTTGGCATCTAACTTGTGACTTGTCCTTTTTAGGTCATGGATTTTTCGGGAGCGCAACGCGGAGCGCACGCTGAGGCATATGCGGATGCAATCATCAGCACTATGCCTCACTTCTCACTCCTCTCCCAGGAGGCACAGGACGCCGAACGACATCAGCTTGTCCTCGAAGCCGAGAAAGGCGAACTTGGCTGTCACGTTCATTTCTGGCGTTCGGCAGATCAGGTTCGTAAAACCCACTCATTGATACCACCTGAGTCTTCCGGCACGTTCGAGAAGAGCTTGCGCGAGCTCCTCTCACCTATGACGACTTCTGCACGCTTTGATGAGGTTGTTTCAATGTTGAAATCGACCTTTCCAGCAATCAAGCATTGGCTTTCGTGGTGGGAGCGTCGACCTATCGCTTCCATGATATTTCCCGCGAAGAGTTCAGTTGATCCCGCTCTAGCCGCCAAAGCTCCATCCACAACGAATCCGGTTGAGCACCAACATTCGCTTCTGCATCATGCTGTTGGCAAAGATCAGGAATTAATTCCCGGAATCGAAAAGCTCTTTCTTCATGTTCGCGAGATGGAAAACAAGTATAACGCCATCAAAGGTGCGCTTTATTTTCCTTTTCCCGTAAATTGGAACATGTTAAGTTAAATCCGATTTAGAGGGACACTTCAATGCGGGGAATGCTCGGAATCGCCGCCCGCAAAAAGCTCCGGTCTATGCAGAAAATGATGGCCGTGCACCCGACACTGTTGCTGCCCTTGCTACAGCGGCAGCAGCAGAAGCCAATGCCGTCCCAGCCTTGCCAGTGCCGGCCCCACACCTGGATCTGACGACGCAATACTCGCCGCGCCTACTCCAATCGTTCAGGTGGGATTCCCCAAACTCTTGCTTTGTTGACACCCCACTAGAGCTCTGGTTTCGTGCTTTCGCGCTTTGGTCTGCGCCTGAGAGAGTTGATTTTCTAAAATCTCTACCATCACACTCCGCACTCGCAAAATTCTTTACATTTTCCAGAGGCGGCTATTGTGGATCGAATCGAGCAGCTCAGATTTTGCGAGCAATTACGACTTCAGCCTCTGCCAATCGCAGGCACGCCTGATGATTTTCGACCGATGGAAGCTGTACAAGTCCCGAGACATGTATGGCAATGCCACTTCTTGGTTGCATCACGCCATAGAGGTGGGTCTATTTCTCAGTGCTGTGTTTGTTTGCCTCACAAGTGTTCTCTGAAGGACTGCGGGACCAGCATCAGTGTTCAACTGAACTTCAAGCTCGAACACCTTTTGTCTGGGACATGTCCTTCTGGGCATCCGTCACTTGTCGCTCTTCATGGTATCCCGATCGTTCTTCCGTTAAATCATTTGGATTTACGCGTGGCTCGGGCCAAATTTGGACCTACAACATCGCTCACGGAGTATTTTGCCACTGCTATCCCACGCATCTTCATGGGGAGCAACATGATAAGCGGTTCAGCTCTTGTTCACTCGCTTCCAGCTCCGCGATGTAAACATATGGATTGCTTAGCTCAATTTCAACCAAAAGACATCGAAACTAGATGGCCGAGGATTCTACACATTAATCCAGACACCGGAAGCCAACCCGCTCTTCCCATCACTCGCGCATTTACTGTAAGCGATGGTTCAGGTCGCTCTGTGGGATATCGGATGGTTGGGACAATGTCGTTCGACTCGGAGCGGCAGCACTACATAGCAAAGATCATGATCGATGACCAAAGTTTTTCATATGATGGCTTGTGTCGCGGTGGGGCCCTGGTTCCTCTGGGGTCTCTCGATATGATGTGCTTGCCAGACCCCTGTGCCGTGATGTGGGTATATCATCGTACCTCGACCGCTGACACGGTAAGCATTTGTTTGGCCTGTGGTTCAAGTTCATGTGTTGATTTAGTTGTAGACGATCCGTTCAATTGACGAAGTCATATCTGCCCATGCAGAGTCCTCATCGATTTTCTCAAACTTTCCTCCTGCATCTCCTGCGTTGACCATCGTGAACACACCCCGAAATATTGCCAATCCCGCTGATCTACCTGATGTTGACTCCGCGGTGCCCGCAGTATCGTCTGGCACAGGTATTGAACCTGCTCCTTTCCCCTTCAATGAAACACCTCCCCGTGATCTTCCCAACCCGATGGCGTGGTGTTATGGTTGTAGAAAATCCACAACTGGCGGGGATGAAGCAGTCCTTCACTGCGCCGACTGCGGGTCTGTCCATCATTTAAAATGTGCGATGGAAGTCAATCCCGACTTGGATCTCGAGGCGGAGTGGTACTGCAATGTCTGCTTCACTCCAAAGCCGGTGGCCTGGAGCGATGACCTGTGAGCCAACGAATTTCAAGATCTGTATATTCTTTTATACGAACATCGCACACAGGCTGGGCAAATACCTCATGTGTCAAACAAATCCTTGCAGTTCATTCTATCCAGCTCGCGTTGCGGGCATAACTAGCGCCGGCATGGTTCGCATGGAATGGTATCCAGACAATGTCTATGACAAGATGGAACAGAATGCGGAGACTGAGTTTTTGTGCTCACGAGAAGAGTGCGCTACTGTGGCGGCCAAAGATCCGACAGTGTGCTACGGCTACGACAAGGTAAGTTTTGTTCCGCATTCAAAGGCGTCCAACCGCTGACATATTTTAGAGCAATGTCGGCACAATCAAATGGCCGCCCCGGTTACAGGAAGATGCAGACCAGCTTTATTGCTATGATAATCCCGAGATCTCTGCCGCCCTCACTCAGTCTAGGCAGCGCATCATTGATATTATCCTGGCGAACGACACCGCTGTGCATCCTATTATCTCGGACTACCACGAGTGGATGTTGGACGCCCCGCAGTCAAAAGAGACAAGGCACGCCGATGACTTCTCAAGGAAATTCTCGAGCATTCGACTTCTGCCTGGGGATGCATCCTTGATCGATGTGCATACAACTCATGTTCTTGAAGCAGTCACTACCAACGTTCCGGAGTCTTCAGAGGTGTTTCGGCAGAGAGCGGTGAACTTCGCCTCGATTCTCTTCCAGCTCGTTGTTCTTCGCCTATATCTGCGCCGCCCCGCTCAAGACGACGTCCGCATATACTTTCTGGCCCGCAAATTTACCCCGAAAGAGTTGCAGAGTGTAGATGAAGGAGATCCTCTTGGGAGAGCGAAGCATGGTAAGGTGGTTCGGCACCTCACCGTACCCGAAGCAGTGCTGCAGACCCCCGAAGACTCTTCTGAAGAAGAGCCCATGCCGCCCCGCTTTTGTAAAATGGGGATTATTCTGCGGAAGACTGCTGCCGCCCGCATTCCTGCTGGGTTTTGGCTTGCCACCGCATATGACCATCAAGGACTCGAGTTTGAGTGGGATCTTCCTGCTTCTACCCATCCAACCGACATAGAGAAGCCTTCCATTCTTCCCCAGAGCAATTCCAGCCCTCTTTCCGATGCTCAGTCACCGCAGATGGAAGTTGAACCGGCGGCTGAACCCGATGGAATGTCCGTTTCGGATTTGAATAAGGGGCAGAGTGGACTGAAAAGACATCGAGAGGTGGATTGGGAAGATGAAGACGGGCATGAACGTCGTCCTTCAGCCATGGTTGATGCCAGGGTTTTGCGGCGGAGCACTCGTTCACGTACACGAGGCCGGGGGACCTAGGGGCATTATTTAATTGGTAGCTAGCTTCTCAATACCTCCGAAATGCCTGGTAAAGTAGATTCTAAGTACTTCCTTAGACTTGACTTCGTTTAACTTGAAGAAACCGGTGAACCTGGCAGTAACTGATGCCATCTGATGGCATAAGTTAGTTTGCTTGTGTTAACTTCGTCTAACTTGGTCCGGAAGTTAGCCTAAGTGAGCTCAAGTTAACTTAAGTTTGCTTGGACTACAGTAAGTTGTTACTTTGGAGTGTATGAAGAGGACTGGGTTGTTAAACTTGGAGAAAACCGGTGAGCTTGGGGGTAACTGATGCCATCTGATGGCATAAGTTAGTTTGCCCGTGTTAGCTTCGTCTAGCTTGGCCCCCAAGTTAGCTTAAGTTAGCTCAAGTTAACTTAAGTTTGCTTGGACTACAGTAAGTTTGTTACTTTGGAGTGTATGAAGAGGACTGGGTTGTTAAACTTGGAGAAACCGGTGAGCTTGGGGGTAACTGATGCCATCTGATGGCATAAGTTAGTTTGCCCGTGTTGGCTTCGTCTAACTTGGCCCCCAAGTTAGCTTAAGTTAGCTCAAGTTAACTTAAGTTAGCTTGGACTACTTCAGTAAGCTTGTTACTTTGGAGTGTATGAAGAGGACTGGGTTGTTAAACTTGGAGAAACCGGTGAGCTTGGGGGTAACTGATGCCATCTGATGGCATAAGTTAGTTTGCCCGTGTTGGCTTCGTCTAACTTGGCCCCCAAGTTAGCTTAAGTTAGCTCAAGTTAACTTAAGTTAGCTTGGACTACTTCAGTAAGCTTGGTACTTTGGAGTGTATGAAGAGGACTGGGTTGTTAAACTTGGAGAAACCCTTGGGGGTAACTGATGCCATCTGATGGCATAAGTTAGTTTGCCCGTGTTAGCTTCGTCTAACTTGGCCTGCAAGTTAGCCCAAGTTAACTCAAGTTAACTTAAGTCAGCTTGGGCTACCTTCAGTTAACTTGTTACCTTGGAGTTAATGAAGAGAACTGGATTGTTTAACTTGGAGAAACAGGTGAGCTTGGGGGTAACTGATGCCATCTGATGGCATAAGTTAGTTTGCCCTTGTTAGCTTCGTCTAACTTGGCCCGCAAGTTAGCTTAAGTTAGCTCAAGTTAACTCAAGTCAGCTTGGGCTACCTTCAGTTAACTTGTTACCTTGGAGTCAATGAAGAGAACTGTATTGTTTAACTTGGAGAAACAGGTGAATGGGCAGTAGCTGATCATCTGATGGCATAAGTTAATTTATTCGTGTTACTTGTTACTTTGATCTAACTTGGCGGGCAAGTTAGTGTCAAGTTGCTTGCAGTTAATTCACTTGGGGGGAGGCCGCTGCTTCGCGCAGTATAATTCATACTTCAAGTTTCTGGATTTCACCCAAGTCGCCTAAATAAATTGTACCAAGGATTGGGCGGCTACTTTACTTTTTCTTGGCCACAACCCGAACCAGTAGCATGAAATGGCCCTATCGAGGATGGAATCTCGGAATTCTATCACATTCGAATCAATAGCAGTCACATTTAACATCCGTATCCTGTTTTGGCCTATGCCGTGCCTAAAATAAAATTGTACCAAGGATTGGACAGTTACTTTACTTTCTGCTGATGACAGCCCAAACCAGTAGCATGAAGTAGCCTTAGTGCGTATTGAATCTCGGGATTCCATCACATCCGAATCAATAGCAGTCACATTCAACATCCATATCCTGTTTTTCTTGTGCCCCACCTAAAATAAAGTTGTTAGTGTTGATTACAGTTAATTCACTCACCAATTCGTGCAGCATTTTGAATTTTTGTTGGCTTTCATAGTATGTATGTAGTGGATGTAAGGATAGTGGGCCAGGTATGTATGAGTAACCAAGATTATGTTAAATGTGCGACAAAAAGCCTAAGATAGAGAGGAAAGTCATTGTGCATGGAAACAAGATGAGCTAGATTAATACAGTAGGGATGGAAGCAATAATGAGTAACAAGACATGCCTTTGCCATGCTCCAGCAAAAGAGTTTGGATACACAACTAAGATTTCAGTATATGTAACATTCATTGTCGTTGATTCACCGGGCTGCAATTGAACTTGGGCACGGTCTCGGTGTCAACTTCTGGAGAGTGCGGTGTCAGTGCAGTGTAAAGTTGACCATGTGAGAATACTGGCCGAGTGAGATCCATGCCGAGCATGTCCAATGTCAATCCTTGGCAGCTGTTGAAAGTGGTAGCATACACAGGTGCAAGAGGAAATTGGCATTGAAGCAATGTGTGGCCCGAGGAATGACTTCTAGTGAAAGTGATCCTGAGTATGAGTTCTCTACATCATCCAGCTGAATAATGCCGCCTGAAATGCCGTTGTGTAGTTAGACTGTGATCAGTCACGAGTCCAGGTCACCTGCGAGTACCTGCAGGTTGACTCGTGGGAATACCTGCGGGTTGACCCGCGGGTCAGGTACCTGTTTCCCACGGGGCCATTAGTCACGCTTCCCCTAGGGTGAGCGTGATGTGACACCAGCATTTGCTTTATGGGTAAAAGATGTGCCTTCGCTTTGCTTCAGCAGAAGTGCAGACTGCAGCATGTTTGAAGGCAAGCAATCGTCATTTAAAAATACCACAGGCTAAATGACTCAGATATATGAAGGACAGGTTGGTCAAAGCATTATCACAAAGAAAATTTATTCACCTGAGTACAAAAATCTGTGTGATAAATCAAGTTTGACTGTAATGTGCTAACAGTTGTTTTGGTGGCCGCAATTGGGTTACTATACAGCAGGCGGCAAATATCAGTGCCTGATATCATGATTGCAGATTACATGGAAAAGAAGTATGTACCATCCCTTAAAATGATATCGGCTGGGGAAATGGAAGGAAAACTGACTGGAGTGCAGCGAAAACTCGCGGGAAAAACATACTAGAAAGTAGATGAAGGCCATTAAGAGTAAAACACTATAAACCTACCGATAAATTAGCACTGAGTGCAAATACATATTAACTATCATCTGCTCACTTCGCACATGGGACCTTGGAGACTGCAATGTAAATTGCGGGGTAGGAATAGCCAAGCCATGAAACACAGACGGAACATGTCAAATCTATGAGGCTATTGAGAATTGGTTACTATTAATCTGGTAAAGAAACATGAGACACCTGCAGACGAAGGCTGTAATGAGTACAATACTATCAACCCACCAGTACACTTGGGGGGAGGCCGATGCTGTGCACGGCATAACTCGTACTTTACTTTTTTTTTTGTTCTTGGGGATCACAGTCAGCCCGCTTCTTCTGTTGTGGCTGTGCTTGTCCTGCGTACGCAAGACTTCGGATAATACCGAGGATTTGATGTTCGGCTTGATCGCCGGTCAACTGTTGAACATGAGCCAGAATGGCAGGCTGCAGTGTTTTGTTCAAGTCGGTTGGTGACGATAGAGGCAGAAGTAAGGGCAGAGAAGCGGAGTCTCTGACTGGGTATTGGCGCATACGGATACAGACGATCTGTCTGGCAACATCTTCTCCGGGTTCACAGGAACCAACTTGGATCTCTCAATAGGGACGTCGGATTCACCCACAGTTGTGTGTCTGACTTGAATGAAATGAAATTATATTTATCCTCCGAAATCCTCCCATAAACCCTGGTACATGATCGTTCCATTCTAAATTAGATACCTCTCGAACAATCAGACCCAAAGCGAGCGAAGAGATTACGAAGGGACCTACCGATAACGCGGAGACGCGTCCCGCACTCAATCTGCGCCGCCTTGATCGCATTCAACCGGCGATAGTTCCAGCTCATAAAGAGCGCTGTTGTGAATCTGGAGTGATAAGGCGAAAGGTCGGCATACAGGAGACAGAGGCAGCCAATGGCGGTTCCGTGGCCGGGCTGGTACGTCGGCTTGTCTTGGGGGCAATATACAAACGATGAGCACACACTAGACGGATTGATCGGTCAGTTCAAGCAGTCGTTGCAGCCTGCGTCGCGAAAGAAACACACCCACCCAGATTCCCTAGGCCAATCACCAGGTATAGATAACCAAGCGGAAAAACCAAGAGTGAGCCGACGAACCAGATTGTGTACCCAATGATCCCCATGATGGCGACCCCGAGAATGTACGGCCCACTGCGTTCATGTATTTAGAAAACAATTCCGCGGCCAAATTCAGATCGATTGATGCTTACCGCATCTTGGTCTTGTCGGAAATACGCGAGAGAGCGACGGTGACGAGACACACAAAGATGTACGGCGGGGTCGACATCAACTGCGCGCAAAACAGTACCCCGGGATCACGGATCTATGTACATATCATACGAGCGGGATCGTCTGCATGACAAGGAGAGGACCAAAGATAAAGGGCGGCAGCGTACTTCAAAAACACCAGCACATATAGGTACGAGTTGTAATCCCCCACCGCCTGGCAGGAGAATTTGATCTCGAATTTCTTCGAGAGACCTGCGGAATCCTTCGCGAGGAGGTCGACCAGATATGGGCGCTCGGCAGAAGTCAGGAATTTGGCCTTGTCCAGATACTGTGGGCGAATATTCATCAGCATCGCAGTCGCAGTCGCAGTCGCAGTCGCATAGAGAGGTATGTTTGAGCACACGCACATTGGGCAGGAACCGGAAACCAAAGACAGCGATGACTACCGTAACTGGATATGGTTGAGTTGAGGTTGAATCGCGGTAAGATCAGTCAGGCGGATACATACCGAGCTCCTCTAAGAATGCATTAATAATACATTGAGAACGAGTTATGGGCACATATATCTAAGAGGAAGATCCAACTCCACCCTTTCAGGTTTCTGATTCTGAAATCACATAGTTCAACCCCGTGTGCGAGGGCATGTGTAGTGCTGAATGCACCTGTCCATCTTCTGAATCGCAAAAGCTAGAAGCCCCCCGAAGGCGCCGGCCAATGTGTTTGCGCCGATGAAGAGTCCCATGCGTTGAGCGTATAATCGGCGGGGGTACCACTGCGAAAGGTAGAACGTAGCCCCCTAAAAAGTCTCGCCATTCAAGGGAAAGATATTCAGACATTAAATTTGCACCGGAAGTAGCCCAGCCTCCCCAACACCGAGGAAGAACCGCGCGACTACGAGATGCTCATACCGCTTCACAGCCGCCATGGACATTGCGGTTGACAATCAGATTTCAGAGTTGAGCGGTGAATATTTTGACGCACTCATGATAGACCCCCAAACGAACATGAGGACCGCGACTGGAGGAGAGATTGTCAATGTATCATAGGAGCTCCCGTGATTGAGACGTACGCCACAGATTCGGACGGACTTTCTTGACCACCATATTGCTTGGGACCTCGAGAAAGCAGTACGCCGAAGAAGCAGAGGCGCATACACCTGCATATATAAAACTTAATACAATTGTGTCGGTACCAAACACGATCCTGACTCGCCGGGAATGCCACCAGAATATGATAATAGCTGTGAATGGCACAGACAGGTCGGTGTGAAAGCGGTTGTTGAATGGCAGAAGCATGAAAACCTACCTAATTGTGGCTTCGTCGGTGTCGCTTGGTGTTGCTGGCCAAATATCGGTGAGTTCCCAATCGAGATAGTTGCACATTTTCGCGCTCCATCTGATTGATCTCCCGCAGGGTAAACATGCCCTGCGCGACGATACTCCACGATTTATTCGAGTAAGTGTCGTCGCAGATGACCTTGGAGACAAAGATGAAGAGGCGGTGGCCGGAAGAGCCGCACACGGTGGGGAAACACGCTTTTAGGCGCTGCAGCAAGACAAGTGCCGCATAGGTGACGGACCGATGCAACTTTGTGCAATGGAGGGTGTGATAGATTGGGTTTGAAATAGTTTCCCGGAAGATTTACAGATAAGACAGGTAGGCGACCCGCCAAGTTAGTACAAGTTGATTTTACAGCCTGTGGGAAAACTTAAGTTAACTTGCGGCACGGCTGCCGAAAGGGGCAAGTTCCGCACAAGTTACTTTTCATAAGTTACTTTTTACGGACTCCCAATTCGGCATAATCAATAACATAATGCCTGGACGCCTGTAAAAATGCAGTCGAGCATTACGCGCCGCCCGAAATGTGCGACGGGGATGGCGCGCCGTGTGGAACCTACATAAGAGGAATCAAAGACGCGTTAGGTAGCATGCATCTGAGGAGACTGTACCTCCATGCTCTCGAAGAGCCCGAAAACTGAATTCAAATTCGAGGACGTGCCGACTGTGCAGGTAAGTATATAAACGCGTCAGAGTCGCGGCTAATAAAATGCATGGGTCGTGGAACGCAAAAAAAAGGGTAAACATTTCTAGGGCGGCGTGAAACACCGTCTACATGGGCGACAATGATATTCAAGACAGGCATGAAGCCAACACAACCAACAAGTCATTTCAACCATATCACGTTCGCAGGTCGCGCCAATGCCACCGCGTAAACAATGCCAAACTTTAGTTCGAATGTTCAGAGGTTGGTCAAGACATCTCTGAGACCTTCGAATTCACACAGATCTGGTTTGAGAGAATCACCCGACGACAAAACCGAGCACGGAAGTAATATGGTCGTAACGTCAAATCCAATAATATTAATGATAACTTCTATGCGACAACGGCGACTCAATTTGTATGAGATCATTCATCGTCGGTCTTCTTTCGAATATCCAGGAGGGGCCTCCTCATTCACTAGCCTCAATTCCCCAGCTGATTGCATTTGGTCCTCCAGCTCACGTATCCGCACCCTCATTTCTCGCAATTCCGCAATCACGTCAGGGCCCGCCGATGGACTCTCCGCATCCAACTCGCGACGGCTTGCGAAAGCGGGAGGACCAATGCTCTCCATGTCGAACAGTTTTTCCCGAGCGCTGCGCAACTCTTTTTGCAGATCCCCTCGAGACGTGTTCGCAAGGGAATATGCGGCGGGAAAAATAGCTGAAGGACCGTCGGAGGATGGACTGGGAAATACTGGGATAGAGTTCCTGTATGCACCTCGACTCCGGCGTCGACGTCGCCAGAGCAGGAACAACACAGCTGCGAGTGAAAGGATAGCGCAGACCGCAATGACACTTCCAACGATCGCTCCTCGGTGCACGGTCTTCCTAAGAAAACAGGAAGCTTTAAGTAAATATTCTTCGACTGCTGAGGAATTCCTACCTCTGAGTGGATAGCGTGGATCCCTCGGAGTCAGTGGGGGATGGAGTCTGTGATATAACGACTGATAGTGTCGGTGCGTTAGTTGTTGGAGTAGTGTTGCTGATACTCGATGCCACTGGCGTCGATGCGGCCGTGGAGTTCGACGATTCTGCGTCCGCTGTACTCCGCGAGCTGGATGTAGTGGTTGTGGTACTTGTCGCCGAGGTTGGACTGGGATTGTGAGAATTGGTTGGGGTGGAATCTAAAGTGTTCTGTGGTCCGGCGGCCAAGGACGTCGCAATAGCTGAGGCTACTGCGACGTCGAAAGTGCTGGGCTATATTTTTTTGAATGTGGTGTCCGAGTTTCGTAGATGGATGACGGACCGTAGGAGTTGCTGAAGCCATCACGACAACCCAGGATGGAATGACATGATTGGGGTCTTCCTCAGCTGATGGAGCAACATGAGACGAAATACAGAACATTGGTCATGAAATTTACGTGGAAGGGAGGGGAATCTAACTTGATATCAGTTGGTTGTTCCGACACAATTTGTAGTGAATGAGCGCACAGTGAGGAAGTCCAGAGCAATGACCCGGGGACGAAACAGCAAATTGGTCCCAGCTTCGTGATGATTAGTGTACCTCATCACAATAAAGGGAAGAGCTACCTTATATTTGCACCATTGGTACAGACCTGACATGCGGCGGCCAGGAAGTACGAAATCCCAGAGCAGGCGCATTGCTCGGAACCTGTGGCCGCAGATCAGCAAGACAAAATATATGCGCACAGAATTCAGGTCGACAGGACCATGGCAAATTGTACCTGTATTGAGGTTACATGGACTATTTCGAGTTGCATTGTCGAGCTGATTCGCGAAATTCATCGAGTGGCCGGTAAATTGGCAAAATACGACCCACTATGGAGCATTGATCTCGCCGTACAACTCTGGAGGTCATCTCTGGAGTTATCGCTGACGAGTTGGCTTGCCAGGTGGCGCTGCGAGAAGCGTACGAAGGTCGAAGGAGGATCACAAATGGCTCCGAGGTATGTCTCGCATACACCTGCACTCGAAGGACTTTAGTCAATGAAGCAGCCTCGGAAGAAACACACCGGAGAGTACGAAGTTAGGAGGGGAAAGATAGAGGACAAGAACAAACGAGGCCCTGGAACTCCCTGGGCGATCAGATACGCCCATTCTCTGATGCAGTGTGATATCTGTGGGATGGGAAGTTCATCTGCGCCACTGATCAAAAACATTGACTTGTGGGAATCTTCTCGAACTCGAACGCAGATGGGCTTGTATGCCTTACCTAGGTGCCAAGAACATCGGAGATCTCCTAACCCAAGAAACACTACAGTGAATAAGGGGAAATGGACATTCAAGACGGAAGGTCAACATCACCACGAATGATCTCCTTAACAGACTCTTGCCCATCATCCGATAGACATCACTGGGTTCCCACATTCATTGGCATGTTCCCACCAGATTCTATTCTTATCGTCGCATTCCTGGTGACGAACAGCCCATCACTGATTCTTTGCGCTCTAGTCCAGCCCATCCAAAGCGAAGTCGATCGATCATTGGAATGATCTGAAACAGCAATCCTATTCAACGCACTCTCGAATAAGGCAGCAAAAGTTGGCTCCACTTCCGGAGGGTTAAGATAGGTGAGTGGAGCCTCACCAGCTTTGAAAATTATTTGCAACGTTTATTGCCATGGAAGCGGAGATCAAGTTGGCATTTCTTGGAAAGGCTCCGAGAAACTCGCCATCTTTCACATCTGAATCATGATGTGATGAGTATATGATTTCCTTCTTTTGGAGATGTAAATTAAGACCTACCGGACCGCAGCACTCTGGCGTTCACCTGGGGTCGAGAAATGGTCACCATCAAGTAGCCAGCCCTAACCTGCATAAACGGCATGATGCAACACCGCTATCACTGGCTATCCCACACACGTCGTAATCTCTATTCAAAAGGAGACAAGAAATTCTAGCGCGTTCAATGATAAGTTCGCCTATGTACAATTAGACCCTAGATGCATAGATGCGTACAGGATGGCGCACGGTTAATGAAAAGTGAGAGTATTCGCTTCAAGTTGGGAGCAATCGAGCCGACCTGTCACACGACTTGACGCGCGAAAATTGTTCATCGTGTTGTCTACAAAAACAGTGCGCAGGAGGCCAAGATTACATGTAAGTACATCCGCGGGTGAGAAAAAAGGAGAATAGAATCCAGGCACGAGTTGAACTTCAGATTGGATTAGATGGCCGTGTACACCGGTGGGAGCTCAACCGCGGCGGTCGGAGCCAGCTGGCGCACCCCGCTGTCCACATGCTGCACGGGCGCACCCCCGTTAATACCCTGCTCGTACGCGTTCACAACCTGCTGTTGCTGGCGCTTGAGCTCCGCGACAGAGCCGGAGCTGTTACCGGCGCTCGACGAAGACGAGGACCCGGCCGTGGAGAGGGCGGGACGCGTATGGGTTGGGTGTGTCAAGCTCGACGATGCGGAGGCACCGCCGGACGCGTACGGTGTGCCAGGAGCAGGAACCGGCCCGACAGCGTACATTGGGTGCGGCTGCTGGCCCTTCCTGGGGGCCGGGTTGTACGGGATTGGGAGAGGTACCGAGCCGGGTGGCCCGCCAGTCGAGCTCATAGCGGGTGCTGGAGTCCAGGGGGGTAATCATAGAAGATGCTGGGAACAGCTCTGGTGTCAGTTCCAGAAACATCATCGCGAACAAAAATAACCTACAAGAGGTGCCGCCGGAAGTGGCAGCATGCTTCCGCTTCCTGCGCAAGCGGAGGAAGAGGAGGCAAGCGGCGCCAAGGAGGAGGAATATCACAACTCCGGCGACGACGCCGCCGATTAGTGCGCCGTGGGACGTTTCTTGGTTGCTACTGCGGCACCGGAGTCTTGTGGTGACGAGGCAGTTGCACTCGGCGGCGTGGACGACGAACTTGGAGAGACTGCGTCGGTCGTCACATTGAAGTAGTCGAACCAAACCGTGCCTTCGCCGTCTGCAGCTTTGTTCACGGATACCATAGTGACTACTAGCTGACTGAAAGGAACCAATATAATCACAGACAGGACGAACAAAGCCGCAAGAATGGCTTACTGAGATCCACCCGGCATGGCAGGCGATTGCCAGAACAGTTGCTGAAAACTATCACCGGACGAGGACGACGTCACGGTGATCGGCGAACCGCCATCGATGGCATACGAAGTTTTGACTCCAGCAGAACTCGCATCGAAGGTCCCATAGACGGCGATTGCCGTCCCTAATCATAATAAATAAAATGGTTTCGAGTCAGAATTTTTAGCACAAAAAAAGAAGGAGCAACCACGCACCAGTGAACGGCAGCGAAAAATGGTCTCCGGCCTTCACTGAGCTGCTCACAGTCCCGTCCTTTTCGTGCGTTGTGCCGCCTGGGACCCAGGTGCCGGTGTATGTTACCGACGGATCCCTGTCGTCGATGAGGGTGAATAACATGGTGGCGAGAGGGGGGGAAACGGCCACCCAAGGCCGATTTGAGTCAAACGACACTGCCACGGCACGCCCGCGACCGCCCCTTGGAAGTATGATACGCGTCACCTCAAGTGTTCATTTTGCAAATGTTCATTGCTCGGCAATCATGAGTAAATCGCCGTGATCCGGCGAATGCCGGATCGGCAAATTTCGCGTTTTTAGAGCCCATTAACCCCATTTGGGCCTCATAACCTCGATATCACCCGTCACCAGTGTCCCAAGTGTTCAGTTTAGGAGAGCGCGTCACGCGCTACTTGAACACTTGGTCGAAACGCAACAGTACACTGCCGCGGCGCCTGAGCCTTGACAGGATGCATAATGATACCCGTCGTCGAGCTCCACTGGGTGGAGAATATCCCAATGCTCTTCGCTACCGGTCTGCTTTAAGGTAAGATGCAATTGTCACAACGTATGATACCGCAGATCCATGACTCGAGGAAGTGAGTTCGAGGCACATCCAATGGCAGGGGAAAACGCCGCAGCGGTCGGTGAACCCCAATCACTAACAGCATCTGAGGCTTGCCGGTGTCATACGCTCGGTTCAACTCGTGGGGCCGTGGACGTAACAAAATCAAGGGCTGGACATGTTGGGCTGCGGACCCGCTCCCTCATCAACTGAAACAAGGAGTGAGCGAGCAAAAGAGGGATCGATCGAAAGCACCGCACAAGTTGGCATTTGAATGTTCACGTCCGACAGCTCCAGCCGCTGTCGCCAGCCCCTTGCGATTCCAAAAATAGTACTGACTCGGAGGCGGAAGCGCTGAACGTAAGACTGCGCGACACGAGAGCACACGTCGCATGAGACAATACTACGTTGCCCAAGCATTCAACGGCGGTGTCTCGGAGGAAGTCGAGCCAAAGAATGTATGGAAGGGCCCCACTAGTTATTGTCAGAGGCGAAGAGAGTCAGTTGGCGAGTCAGTGCATTTTCACGGCCGGATGCATACACCGCCAATCAAACATTTTGTTCATCAAACGTCGAGGGTGAATGTGATTGAAACATTTTCTCAGGATGTCCAAAATGTGTCGTAAGGGAGGTTTTGAGAACATCCGATGCAAATCATCTTGCCAACGTCAGGACAACGCTGTAAGTACATTGCCCAGAACTCTGGGAAACAATGTTGGAAATATTAACCCAGTATTTCCGGTAGCGTGGGTATTCAATCAAGTGTCCATATTGGCTCGCAAATTCATACTCTGAGGTGTGGGCATACGATGCACGTATACGGTGTCCACTGTTGACCTTTGTCTTAGAGACGGCCCGTCAATTGGTTTGAGCCGGCCATAGTATTCACGATCACCACTCACGGTGTGCAAGCGTGCAGCATTCATGAAACTGTGTGAGGTTAGGGAGCTCTTTAGCACAATGAGAAGGACAGAATTTTTCAAATTTCTCATGTACTTACGAAGAATCAGAAACCGAGTACTTGAAGTTAAGTAGTCTGTTGTGAATTGAATTGTGATCGACGTCCGTGCGCATCAGCACAAACAAGTACAATGTTGGTGCACACAATCCGTCCTCTTGTCTTTCCCCCCCCATCTCACCACAGCGTCGAATTCAAGTCGCAAGCCAACTCAGCTCCCATCCTCGCCGCTGAACAAGCATCCCTCTCGGGAACTGATCAAACCCTCCAAGACGGTGGACCTCGCACTCGTGTCCATTACCGGGCATGGTGACCCCTCCGTGTCCCTCCAAGCTCTTCACCTCTTTAACCCATCTCTTACAATCTACTTGAGTCGAGCTCGAACCACATCCTCTTCAAAACCTATTCAATTCGGGCCGTCGCTGGTCTCAAGTCGCTCAAGGCTTCAACTTACTCGCAACTCCAACTGTCCGGGTCGCCGGCCCATTGACTGTGCCATAGGTCATCGCTCTGAGGCCGAGGATTGATATTGGACCCTCGCGTGCAAGGAGAGGCTGTGAATGCGTTGTCGGACCACAACGATGAAGACGACACCGGCGAAGGCAGTGGCAAGTGTACGGGAGCATCCTCTCCTGGAGCAGCACCGACCAGCTCGGCGGGCTCTACGTCATGCTCGCGCTCATCCTCGTGCCAGTGTGTGCTTCCGTGAGTTCCATCCCCTCCCCTCCCTTTCTGCCTTATTTTACCTCGACTCACCCACTTCTCCTGCACAGAGGACCACTGCACCATACTCGCCTTCGCTGCACATTCGCCTTCTCCGCCTCTACGACGACGCAGACACGCTCACGCTCGACTCGACCACCCGCAGGAGACATGTCCGATGTCAAGATCGCCTCGACGTTCATCAAGTACGTCGACTATGTCACGCCGTTCGCGCTCATGGCCGCGTCCACACCTCCCACTCGGGCATGCGCATGCTCTCCTGCTCATCACCGCAGAGTACAGCGCATGGGAGTGGTACTCGTACGTGTTCTTCTCGCTCACTGCCGACGATTTCATTGATTGGATTTCTGCAGCCCGAGCGCACTGCCTCGCACAACGACGACGACGACAAGTGATCAACGGGAGCTCATCGCGCCAGGATGCGAGTAGATATTCCTAATGTATACATATAGCACTACCTATTTCACGTATATTCCAATGCTCAATTAATCAGTTCTTGGATAATAATGGTGTGTCGCTGGGACATCAAACTGAAAATACTGGCAATGTTCCGTACTTTGATTAATCAAAGGTTGCATACGACCTGGCAACAATGTCGGTCTCGATGTTGTGGAAAACATCATGTCACGGAAGCCTTGAGGAAGTGACTCTTTTTATTGTGGCGATGTATCCAGCAACATCTGAGGATGACCAAGCCAACATCCAGAAACATCAGCTGCCAAACATTCACAAAACCTTTCTACCAAACGGCGGTGTAGGCAAGCCTGAAGGCCGACAGACGGCATTAAACCAGATTTTTTTCCACCTCCCTCTAAAAAAAAATCTCTAGGTTAATGGTCTGACTAGGGAGACTAGACAGACGGTAAGTACAGTCGAGTTCCTCATATGGAATAAGCTCATATGGAATACACAGCCAAATTCCGTGGTATGGAATGGCCCTTGGGCTTCTCCCAAATGGCCTTTACCACTGTAGAATACATCTCCTATGGAATATCCGCAGTATGGAATGGGGTTGGCCAACATTTTGGCTGGTCTCCCAACTTCATTCTATATGAGGGATTCAACTGTACCAGTGACTCAGTGACGAAATCCCCTCACATCATCCCGGGATTGCCGGCGTCAAGAACCGTAACGACGCCCGCAAAAAAAGGAGATCAACGTTACGAGGTAGTAACCCAGACGTCCTTCGTGGATCACGCGCCTGCGATTGACGTCGGAGATTGAAAAAAAGTGCAGAGCCGTCACTAAGTAGAACGTCTGCACGGGGAGCCATCAAGCGGCCGATCGGCACTGTTCGGCATTGGCTGATGCAGGCATCCAGTGTTGATCCCAGTAATATGCGCGGAGGGGTAGCAAACCGGCTAATCGGCAGTGAACGGCATTGGCTGCTAGCGGCACCCACTGCCGAGCACCGGTATGTCAGTGGAAGCCACTGGCGGACGCCGGATCCCATCGAAAGCCAGTGACTGGAGCCACGGTGGATCTCATCGGATTTCACTGGTTTCCGGCGGCTCTCGGGCATCAGAAATGGTGCCTCCAGAGTATATAGTAGATCAGCAAGCAAACCTGCATACATCTTTGGCCGCATACCCCTGTGCACGGAATCCTGAATACACTGTTGGAATTGGAAGGCAGAGCCTATCAGATGAATGGGTGCCTTGATATACCACTCAAACACGCGATGTTTTTGAAGCTATCTAAACAGGCACGTATTTCAACTCGGTAATTCAGGTAGTTCAATGCCGGTTAGAAAGTTGAACCAAAAAAAGGCCGGTGCTTTTCAAATGACTGATAAAAGTGTTATATGCACTCTCAAATACTTAAAACTACCAACCTTGCTCATTTCCAGCACCTGCCGGTGGAAACCACTGGAAACCGACGAGAGGATATCACGGGTCCACAACGGCCCGGTGGCCATTGGCGGAAATCAGCAGCCTCAGTGATGGACACTGTCAGCGTCTGGCAGTGGCCGCCAATAACCACCGGTGGCCAGTGGCGGCCGCCAGCGAACTTGTTACCTCCGGGCATATTACTTGTTGATCCAGTGCTTGTTCAACGGATTCCAATGGATTCCAATGGAAACCGGTGGCTCACGCGAAATTAATTTGGACGAGGCGAGCGCTGTGGGCATTGATGACCGTATATTTCATGATGCAGCTCAACTCACCTTTTTTGTTTGTTTTTCCGCCATTTCAAATTCCTGATGATTCAACATGAATTCATGATGCTTCAGCTTTTCCCAGGGTGGTGGGGCCAGGTGGGGCCTCCACCCAGTGGCTCAAGTAAGGTACAAAACTCAGGTCATGACCTCTCAAAATTTCCACTATACATGTATATATGCGTGACTTGAGAGTTGTTGAGGATCAACATAGTGTTAGTTGTTATTAGTTATTATTGTATAACCTGTCTTTGTAGCCTTACATTTGGACCCCTCCTTACTTACTTACTTATTGTTCAATTGAGGAAGTATTCAGGAACTGTGGACCATCTGTGTTACTCCGCCAAGCAGGGAGCTACCATCAATGTATTTCAGCACTTTAGCCACCTCTTTCCAACAAGACACTTGTCCTTGCCGATATCCAAGGCAAGCATGCTTTGATTTCTCCAATGTGTATCAGCTAAAGTTGAAACCAAACTACAGCCTCTGAAAGCCACAGTCCCTCCAGCAAGGCTTCAGTCTTGTTTGATCTTACGTCTCATACATTTGATGGGTATGTGCTATTGATTTTTTTTGCTCTTTACTCTTACAGCTTATGCAGTACAAGCGGAGCCGGAGATCATGGCAAACAAGGCATCAAGACTTTTCTTGATCAACATCAATGTGTCCAGAAATGTGCGCAGATGGGGCTGAAAGATGACTATAGTTCTAGAATTCCGAGGAGATACTTCTACTGTCAGCAGAATTCCGCCAAAATATCGAATTTTGCTTAAACCCTTTATATTGGTGACAATTGAACCCAATTTTCTCTCCAACATCTATTATATTAGTACTACAAACACTGCATTTTGACAGTTCCTCGAGCCGAGCCTGGACCCCATTAGCCGAGCGTTGGCGAGGTCCGCGCGAGGTCAATCTGGGGGCCTCGCCAAAGCTAGGCTGAACCTAAGCGAATTTGCCGAGCTCCAGACCGACCTCGCGCGGACCTCGCCAACGCTTGGCTAACGTGCGTCCAGAGCCTGTCAAAATGCAGTGAAAGCCACGTACATTGTGTCAAAATGATAATTCCAGCACACTCACGTGATCGCGTTTGCCGCTTAACTGTCACAAATTGCCGATAACAGATCTCAAAATCAACCGCGGCTCTCCTGCCAACCGTACCTGTGAGTGTGGTAAGTACAATAGACCATGTTTCCGTACTTTACCATACAGTGACTGTTAACAATGCATGCGATAAAATTCGCTTTCGACTGTGTGCCATGTGTCCAGCAAGCATCAATAGAGAGCGGATCACACTCTAGATGATTGCATCGTGTTCAGCTGCGAGGCGGGGATTCAACCTGAGGTTCCACCACTGATCATGAAAACATCACTTGAGTTAACTACTGAGCGAAGAGCTTCCAATTGACACAAGTCCATTCAATCATTGTCACAGCCAAGGTGAGCATGGGAAAAGAAGAGACGATACCGGTACTGGACCAAGAAGGCCCCCTCAATCCCACCTTACTATTCTAACAGCTCCAGCACCCAATGATCAGCTATGGTTCACCTTTATTAGCAGTGTACATTGGCATAGGGTTAAGCAAAGTATGATCAATTCAGTTCTTACGTTAAGGCCAAATTGCAACAGACAGTGAACTACTAGTAGATCCTACAGTGTGACTCCATGCCTGTGAGGTCGAAAAAGACCACTCGGCCATTTTCGAAACAAAAGGCAAGATAGTAATTGTCAGGGGACCGTGAAACTGGGGAGTCGAAACTGGGTGGTCTACAATCTACAGGAATCCAGCAGATCCGTTGGTTGTGCATCTCGCAATGGAGCCACCCATTATCAAGATCCAGGGAAAAAACATGCGCTGCCGTGTTTAGTGCACTGGGTCTTTGAGACTCCTTGGTTAGGATTGTTTTTTGGAGAGGTGCAAGCAATGTTGCAACCGAAGCAGTGTCTCGGAATCCTTCTTCTGTGTCTAGGAGCTCGCCACTACCCGTATCCCATAACCAAAGTATGTATTCCGAAGAACTGAATCTCCTAGCGGAAGAAACGATCTGAGTGCTGTCAGGGGAGAATGCAACAGACTGGACTGAGGAATACTGTGGGCCTTGTAATGTCTGGAGCTCTGTGCCAGCAACAGCATCCCAAATGCGAACAGTGCTGTCATCAGATCCAGAGGCAATATGTCTTCCGTCAGGGGAGAACACAACAGACCTGACTGAATCTGAATGCCCTTGGAGTGTGGGGAGCTCAGTGCCGGCAACAGCATCCCAAATGCGAACAGTGCTGTCGTCAGACCCAGAGGCAAGAAGTCTTTGATCAGGGGAGAACACAACAGACCTGACACAGCCTGAATGCCCTTGAAGTGTGGATCTCGGTGCCAGTACAAGTCTCCCAAGTCCGAACAGTGTTGTCAGTGGATCCAGACACAACATGTTTTCCATCAGGGGAGAATGTGATGGAGCTAACCTGACCAGAGTGCCCTGAAATAGTATGTGGCATAGTCCTGGTAAAAGCATCCCAGATGCGAACAGTTTTGTCAGAGGATCCAGATAGAACACATGCATCATCGGGGGAGAATGCAACAGAGCAGACCGTGTGAGAATGCCCATGGAATGTGTGGAGCTCTGTGCCAGTTACAGCATCCCAGATGCGAACAGTTTTATCGTCCGACTCAGATACAACATGGCTACCAACTGAAGAGAATGCCACACACCAGACCCATCCTGAATGCCCTCGGAGTGTCTGGATCTCAGTACCCGCAACAATATCCCAGATGCGAACAGTTTCATCCATAGATCTAGAGGCAATATGTCTTCCATCAGGGGAGAATACAACAGACATGACCCAGTTTGGATGCCCTCGGAGAGTGTGGAGCTCAGTGCCGGTAACAGCATCCCAAATGCGAACAGTTGTGTCATTGGATCCAGAAACAATATGGCTTCCATCAGAGGAAAATCCCACAGAATTAACTTCATCAGAATGCCCTTGAAATGTGCAGAGTTCTGTTCCAGTAACAGCATCCCAGGTACGAACAGTGGTGTCAGTGGATCCAGACACAACATGTTTTCCATTGGGGGAAAATCCCACAGACCAGACAGAATGCCCCTGTAATGCGTGGACCTCTGTGCCAGTAACAACCTCCCAAATGCGGACTGTTTTGTCCTTGGATCCAGACACAAGATGTTTGCCATCTAAAGAAAATGCTATTGACCAAACATCATTTGAATGCCCTTGCAATGTCTGGAGCTTGGTGCCAGTGAAAGCATCCCAGATGTGGATGATGTTGTCAACTGCAGATCCGATGTGTGCACCATCTCCTGAGTGTGCCATAGATCTGACTGCTCCATTGTTCTCAATGATTTGCAGGCATGAGCTCCATTGTTGTGGTACCACATTATATATCTTAACTCTGTGATCCATGATCGAGTCATACATGTTATGTATCTTTGTGTCAGTTGGTGTGATTAGCAGAGCGGAGTGGTAGACCTGGAGTGGAAATGCACCAATAAGGTCAAAAAATGCGTGGATGAACCGCTTGCTGTCACTGAGAAGCCTTGTTGTCATGGCAGGTAGTTTTTGCTGTATATATTTGGGTAAATAACTGTCTGTCAGATTAGGAAGAGATCTTCACATACCATTAGCAGCTGGTGCATGTTGGTAACATCTAACAGTGCATTTCGAAGGTCCCCCAGAAGGCTGCAAACTTCAATCCAGTGGAGCAGATGTTGGGAGAGAAATCCCTCCAGCAACTCCATCACAGTGGTTGGGTCACCGTTTAAAATATGATATGCCCAGTGATGGCATGCATACCGAAGATGAAGGGGAATATGTATGGCTATTCGAGTGGAAATATCTGATATTTCACTCAAACGTAAAGAAGGGTCTCCAACTTGGCACATATCCTGTCTGAGGGTCTGTATCATGATGTCCAGACAGTGTTTTGCCAGGCGGGAATGCTGTTCCTTGAGATGCACAGCAAACTCCGACATCAAACATTGTGTTGGACTGCTAAGGAAATCAAAGAAGGACGGGTGGAATAGTCGAATGCCCTTGTTATTGTTGTCAGGAACCAGAATGACTGAGTGAAGTTGTAATAAGCATTTCCTGAGTTCTTGGGGATCCATGTCATGAATCGTCTTTTCATTTTACTTCCAGAACCCGAACAACCCGAACAACCCGATCATCCCGAATTCATTATGATACGCTGGCCCATTTTCAGGTTATTCCTGCTGAAATTTTGGGGATTGAAAGGCCCAGAAAGGGCTGGCCGGATATATCTAATTTGCGGATCATTCCTCTGCACCATCCCCTGCATTCCGGTATAGGACATATTCAAACTCGTAAGTCAGTGATGGCATTCTTCTTTGTCAGTTTGATGGCGATCTTCGTCATTCTGTCAAGATGTTGTTGGCAATCTGCTCAGGTGACAGGTCTGTTGGAATTGGAAATACACCGTCATGGCAAATTCCAAGCATGTGGCCATCCCCAATTTCCACATGTATCCCTTGCCTACGAATTTGTCTTCATTCGTTGCTCTAGATACCATTTTAGTATATAGGTGGTCTATTTTGTCCTACCTACCTTGTTGTCATGAACCGTCTTTTCATTTTACTCCCAGAACCCGAACAACCCGAACAACACGATCATTGATCAGATCAACTATCTGATCAATCGAACTTGGATACCGTTTTAGGATCCCAAACGGTTATGATCGGTTTCCCGACCCTCGGGTTCCCGATCACCCCTCTACGTTCCTATACCCCTTCATTTACTTCGCATTAATATTGTCCGTTGTCATGGGACACTGTACCTTAATTTACAAACCCCTAGGGACTTTAGTATATAAACCGTAGTTATTCTCCTGTACTTTACACTATTCTAGTCTAAACTCCAGGCTTATTCATTGGAACTCTTCGTGCTTCAGTCGCCCTCGTCACCTCAGAACCCGGAATCTGCTCTGTGCTGACACTTGTCGAGATTGCAGCAGAGCAAGTCTCTTTTTACCTTTCTCCTGCCTGGCTTGTCCAAATCTCACAAGGTCCATGATTCCCACTGGCCTTGGCGTGCTGAGGTTCAAGTTAGATGGTTAGGGGTTTGGGTTAGTAGATGGTTAAAGGTTAGAGGTTAGAGGTCAGAGGTTAGCGGTTAGTGGTTAGCGGTTAGCGGTTAGAGGTTAGCGGTTAGAGTTCGAGGTTAGAGGTTGAAGTTAGCAGTTAGCGTTAGGGTAAGGTATCTATAATAAAAAAACCCTCCCAGCCCTGACATTGAACGGAAAAAAGCTTGAACTGCAGTCTGTCAGCTTCACTGGGTGACGAAGATTGGACGCGGCTATCAAGACTGACGAAGATCGCAATCAAACTCACAAAGATCACGATCAAACTGACAAAGACTTAACCGAACTATGACTGACGAGTTTGTATACGTCCCTTCCAGTATACCTGGCTGCAAAATTTGCGCCAGGGCCATGTATGCGTGTCATGAATCACCCGGGTTCTACTTTTTCGCACGACGCGTCTGTATGGATACAGACGCGTCTTAGCGGCACGGGACTCTCATGATGCCACCACATCACCTTCTCACAGTTGAAACCCGGCCTCGGATTCTAAAGCCGCAGACTCGGGGAGTCTGCGCCACGGGATACGAAGACGTTAGGGACTAGGAGCCCGTACAGACGGACTCTAGTCCCCGGACGCACCAAGGGCTGACGTAGAAGCGTACACAAAGTACAGGAGTGGTTGCAAACCCGATCGGGGTTTGAACCACTGGACACGATGACACTTAGGACTAGGAAACCCGAACGTCGGGTCTCCTAGGTCCACCGACGCCACTGGAAACCAACACAGAGGAGTCCAGGAGCATCAGCATTAATGCTCCTTAATGCTACAGTACAGGAACTGATCGCGATTGACCGCGATCACTTTAATTTATTAGAAGCCTATATAAGCACGGTAGAATCTCCATGTACAGTAGATTCTACCTCGTCTAATCTCAGGCTTCTACCTTGGCTTGACATAGGCATTGTCTCCACCCTGCCCCGCTTCCCTCGCACTGTACTACGGGTTATATCCACGCCCCGGGTTGTATACCTGAGTGGATATCACACCCTCTTTGACTTGTTCCGGGTTCCGCCTCGCATCCCGACCTACGACATACGGCCTCCTAGAGAGGACACCGTACAACTGGTCCTACTGCTCGGGGAACACACGAGCTACTAGCGTCTATCGGGTTTATCCTGGTTGGGGTTCTCGTCGGGTTACTCGCTGTTTAGCCGACCCAGAGGCCGTTGCTGACAATGCGCTACCCGGCAGGGTGTCCGCCTCTGCTGGCACTTTCATACATTCCAGGGCGGGTAGCCACTGCTGCTACGGTGCGGCTGATTGCTCCCGCCATGTGTATGCACAGTTCATGCAGTATGGACCTCTCCCAGTTTGGCGGGCAGACACCTTCACCCGCACCACTCAACACCACATCCACTCGGTGTAACACAATTAATCGAATAAACAGGCATGTGCGCAACGACACAGCGGCCCCACACAATAGTCTGAAGTCGTAGCAACATTACCCCTATCCCTTGGCTCTGTCGCTCATCAAATCCATTGATTTGTGAAACCTGCTCACTCAAGCCACAGTTCCGGTGGTATGGCATTCATAGGTAAGTGTATTCAAATTCACCGCATGAATGGTTCATCTGAATGATCACCTCATACTGGGGGCAAAGACTGACGCATATGAAAACCATATGCGTCAAACGCATATGGTTCACATATGTGCGGATCGTGGAACAAGGCGTCAATCACCTTTGTTGCACCTTTGTTTTCACCTTTGTTTCACCCCTGAAAAAAAAGGTGCAACAAAGGTGATTGACACCTTTGTTCCACAATCCACACATATGCGAACCATATGTGTTTGACGCATATGGTTTTCATATGTGTCAGTCTTTGCCCCCAGTGTCACTAAGCAGTGCAACTACTGAACCGACGGCTCCTTCAGTCTCGAAACAGTTCCCCATGGCCTGTGGAGGATACCTCAGAGAATTGGTTGTAAGTGTCTGTCAATGGTGATAGGTCAAGGAAACAGTCTACACTCTAAGCTCAATTCTAGATCATGTTGTCATTCTTGTCTGTGCCACATCCTACACACATCGGCCTTCAACGTCTGAGTTGCACTGTTTTGATAACCTTGGTTTGATTATCACCCGGTCCCATGAACTGTATTTCTTCTCTTTGCACAGCTGGAATTCAACGCACCCGGGTAAGCTTGATTTGTGATTCTTGTTGACCTGTGAGGTGATTATCTGGTTCATCCTCTTACACTTCTGTGTCACACTGGTCTCCAGGATGGTTTTTTTTAACACTGTTCTGGTAATCTGATCCTGATTAACACCACAGATCTCTCATCCTAGCACTGATTTGAATGCCGCTTTGTTAATCGACTGTTCAACTAATTGGACAGGCCGTGTATTTTGAATAACAATACAATATCATTTGCATTGTGAGGCTGTTTGAACGAACAATGATTAAGCAAGTTTTTGCATTGAGACACCAATTTATTAAGCAAACTTCATATGCCAGTGGTTACTGCTGGGGAAGCATCAAGAGATACGGTTTCAACCTCCCGGGTCTCAGATGTTTCTCTGTTCAATAACTTATCTGATGGACTCAAAGTGGCAAGCTGTAGCAAAGATTCCTAACAGTGGACTGTGTAGTTTTTTGTCCCACTGGTTTGTTAAGAATAGAGGTGCGTGGGGTACGCAGGTGGAGGACAACGAGCATGGGGAAGGAGCGTGGAAGGCGTGGATGTGGTATCGTCGATGCGCAGGAAGACAATTAATTAGCTCTCCACTCAGCCTTGGATGTAGGCAGAATCAATAGTGTATGTACCTAGAGACAATTACTTACTGTGTGTAAAGTAAGCAAAGGAATGCAGTGATTATAAGTAAGGACGTACACTCTTCACTCAGCCTCGGATGTAGGCAGAATGAAGAGCGCCGTCGTAGGTGGCACTGTATGTAAAGACCGTGCATTCCAGCCGTCATGCATACGCTACGCGCGACGTTACTGGGGTTTTTCATTCAAATCGACAGGGGGATGATGCGTGACCCTTTTTTCAAGTTCAACATTTCGACACCGGCCAAAATTAGGTGTGACACCCCCCAAATTTCAACATTTCCTACAAATATTTTCGCTCTTTTGCGTCTTTCAGGCCATTTTAGCCGCACCGTGACCAATGGCAGGTTCGACGGGGGCCGCCGTGATGCGTGAACGCAACCAAAGTTCGACGTTGACATAGGGATCCGTGACCTGTGACTGTCGATTTAAACGAAAAACCCCAGTACTGTACAATTTCGTTCAAATCGGCAGTCACGCGTCACGCACCCCCCTGTCGATCACGAACTTTGGTCGATGTCACGCGTCACTCGGGCCTCTGTCGAACCTCCAAGTGGTCACACAGGCCCCAAATTGCCCAAAAAAAAAAAAAAAAAGGCAAAAAAGGCAAAATTTCCGGTTCAAATGCCGAAATTTTCGAGGTGTCACGCAAAAAATCGGCGGCTGCCGAAATGTCGAATCGGTAAAATGAGTCACGCGTCACACCCCCTGTCGATTTGAACGAAATTGTACAGTACCTCCGTGCGTACTTGCTCCAATTATTTCCGCTAACATGGTTTCCTGTGAAATCTAAACAACCCACTGGACTGATCCTGGCGCCATCGTGCACGGCTTGACTTGGCTTGGCTTGACGGCTTGACGGCTTCAACTTTCAAGCCGAGCCAGCGAAGGAAGATCGCCAACAGTCACATCGTAACGATCACGAGGCCGTTACTGTCACACTGCCGCGGCCTTGCACCCACCACCATCTCCGGCATCCCGACCCATCCCGAGAACTCTGTGGGATAGACGAAGCAACGCGCGAGGGCATACACCAACCAAACGGAAGCCAGATCCCGAAAAGACCCGCCATGGACTCCTCACAGCTCACCAAAGAGCAGGAGGAGCAGAAGAGAATGGAGGCACTCACCGAAAAGTATCCTTCGAAATCCAATTCAAACTGCGCATCGTTGATGAAAACCCCAGGATCCAATACTCCGACCGCTACTCTGACGATCTATACGAGTATCGCCACGTCGTGCTCCCGAAGCCGCTGCTCCGACTTGTCCCGAAGGATTTCTTCACCGAGGACGGGCGTACGCTGCGGCTGCTCGCGGATGCGGAGTGGCGCGGCATCGGGATAATGCAGAGTCTCGGCTGGGAGCACTATGAGGTGCACGGTATGTCACATGTGGTCATGGATTTTCCGTGGATGTGCCTCACACGTTCGGCATGTAGCACCCGAGCCGCACGTCCTGCTGTTCCGACGACCAAAAGACTACGACGCGAATAACAAGGCGGTGCGCAGATAACTGCCTGCCATCTCAACCTTTCCGGATTTAAATCCGTACCCACGTTGGCTGGTATTTTCCAAGTATTCTCCTATTGCTGATTCTGACTTCCTTCGCAGATGTTGTACCGATCTACCCCACCTGCATTCTGACTCGTCGTAGCTTCCATTCCTTCCTACGCTCTCCCCTGTGTTACCCTGTATTCTGCTTCGCTTTGATCTTGCTATCGATCTGCTTTCCACATTTCATTTTCCCTCTCTCGGACCAGTAATGTAAATCCTCGACGCTTCGTGCCGCGCTTTCCATCCCACGCACAAAGTCTATCCGTGGGTCCCAAGCCCTCGCTCCGTCTCTAAAGTAGAAATATCCCTCCTCGACCGTGTTCAATCAATCGGCCCTGGCGACTGCTCCGCTCCTCTCGATTCTGTGTAGGCTGACTATCTTCCCCACTCTCTCCACTCCACTCTCCACTTTCATCCTGCCCACCCTCATCGACGACAGGGACCCGTCGGTAATATAAACGGCGCGACACAACGCACGAACAAGACGGGACTGTGAGCAGCGAGACCACTTTGCGCTGCCGTTCATTGTCGCAGCGGGGTTCCGTCCACTCCCTCCTTTTTATGCTAAAAAATCTGACTTGATTTATTTCACCGTGATTTTATTATGGTTAGAGACGGTCATCGCCGTCTGTGGGACGTTCGACGCCAGTTCCGCGGAAGTTAAACCTTCTTATGCCACCATGAGCTCGTACGCGTCCGCCGTCCGGTGATGATACTTTTCAGTAGCTCTTCTGCCACGCCGGGTGGGCCGCAGTAAGCCACTTTCTCTTCTCGCGGTTACGCTCGTTGGTTTTGTCTCTGATTGATATCGGTTTCCTTTCCTCCAGTCAGCTGGTTGGTCGTCACAATGGTTGGCATCCGTGCACAAGGCTGAAGGCTGCAGACGGTGAAGCCACGATTTGTTTCGACTCCTTCAATGGCACGACTCACGACCGACGTGGTCTCTACGGGTTCGTCGGTCCCGACGTCACGTCCACGATTTCTGTTTCGGCCCCGCCGAGTGGATCTGCCTCAGCACCAAACGACTCTAGTTGGTAGTGCAGTAGCGCCGGCAATAACCCCGGCTCTGTCGCGGAACTCAAGCACCAGCAGCGGCAGGTTATGAATGCGTACGAGGAGGGTATTAACGGAGTTGCGCCCGTGCAGCATGCGAACGGCGGGGTACGGTTCGCAATCGCTCACCAGCCGGGCCAACAGAGTCAGACAGCTTGACTTCTGAGTCCAAGGTTCGATTCGAGGGAACGCCTAGCTCTGATGGCGATTCCCCAAGTTCGAGTGCAGGGCATGCTTGTCTCAGCCTCGCTCGAAGTTGGCTATTGATCCTCAGGTACGTTCATCCCGAGCGCATATTTCAGTTTTATCCCGATCATGAGAAACTAGGAGTCATTGATACCCTTCTGGTCACCCCATCACTACCGCACGTAATGATGATATAAAGCTGGTAAGGCCGACAAGCGGCACGGCCCGCCACCAGGACAGAGTTGAATGTTTTTTGAGTGTAATTCTCCGGCTAGCGGCTCTTGTTCCTCGGCCTGTTTAAAAACGAGATGAGTGGTGACGGTCCGAGCGAACAGTGCAGGTCAGCGACCGGACCTCCTCTTTCATCCAGAAGCTGTTCTACAAACGGGATGTATTCTACATGTATACGTTCCTTTGGTCCATCACACAATCTATTTTGGTTTTTCACCCTACTCCTCTTACTTCCCAACTTTCTTTGGTATGGGATCCTCTAATGGTTCAGACTCCATAGGCAGTTTTGTATCTTCGTGTTTTGTGAACCGGAGGCTATTGAACAGGAATCACCATCACAAAGCTGAAGTGTGGCTTTTATATGTTTTCTTCGTACTTTCCTTCATACTTACAAAATCTCCGGCCTCCAACCACTCACAACTCAATTTTCCCCCGCAAATATTCGCCGCCAACAGTTTTTCTAGTTGAGGCTTGACTGAGGCACGTCGAAACCGAATAAGTACGCCACTTTCAATGGAAGCGAGATTTGATCGGAGTTGTACGGTGTCATCAAACGTTTCACGGTCCGCCGCGGGTCCGACAGATCAGTGCTGACGTGAAAACAAACGACAAAACTGTGGTGCAAGAAATTTTAGATCGGGCTCTCTAAGACCCTTACCTTCCGGTAGCGAGAATTGACTCATTCAGTAGTTCTTCGTAGTCTATTTAAACTCTTGTACAAAGTAGACTACGGTAGCTTACTTCCCCCTGAACAAGGAGCATTTACCTCCGTTTTCTTGTTCCCTCCTTACCAAGTTCCTCAATATTTGTGTGCTTCACTCCGAAAGGACCCGAAACCTCACAGGGAATTATACTGTAAGAGAATCTCCGTGAACGAGCTGCATTAACGCCTCCTCAGCTCTCTCATCCCATGTCGCACTCTACGCCCCCACACCCACGAAAACCCCAACGACTCCGCTCATTCCGTGACCGGGGTTGCTTCAAACGAGAGAGAGAAATATGAACAGCAGGCAACCACAGAAGTTGAGGAGGCTTATCCTCACGGCTTGAAGCTGGTGGTTCTCATGGTCGCCCTCTGCCTCGCGGTCTTCCTCGTCGCACTCGACAACAGCATCATCGCCACCGCTATCCCAAAAATCACCGAGCAGTTCAAGTCGCTCGATGACGTTGGTTGGGTATATATATTTAACCAACTATTATGATTATGCAACCGCTTACTACTCCTTCGACCAGTACGGAAGCTCGTAAGTTGCTCTATCTACCTGGAATCCTACTTACATGCGCCCATTATTCCCCACTCGTTTCAGGTATTTGCTCGTATGTCCTTTTACCTGTGTCGTGTACCCGTGGCTAATTCCAGCCAGGCCATCTCGGCAACCCAACTGCTCTTCGGGAAATTCTATACGTTCTTGCCCGTCAAATCGGTGAGCCACCAACCCGCCTTTTAATCGTTTCTGCCTTCTGCAGGCGCTGAAGCATCACTACACAGGTCTTCCTCGCCGCCATTTCGCTCTTCGAACTCGGCAGCCTCATCTGCGGCGTGGCGCCGAACTCCAAAGCTCTGATCATCGGCCGTGCAATCGCAGGGTTGGGCAGCGCGGGCATTTTTACGGGCGCGCTTATCAGTTAGTCGTAGTCCACCGTTGTTGAATTGGGCGTACTGACGTACCCTTAGTTATCGGTCAGTTTCTTCGAATGCCATTTTCGGCGGTCCTGTCCTAATCCCGAGTTAACTTGTTCCGCAGCACACGCGGTACCATTGGTGAAGCGACCCATGTACAGTGGGTTTGTAGGGGCAATGTACGGTATCGCCAACGTCACAGGGCCGCTCATGGGTGAGCTGCACTCGGTTAGTCTACCCAATGCTGGAACCCTCACCTCGCTCTATGTACTCTAGGTGGTGCATTTACTGATAAGGTCTCCTGGCGATGGTATGTGGATTCTTCTGCTCCCGCCTTGGTTGTTCTAAATCCATTCCAACAGGTGCTTCTACAGTATTGCTTTTTTTCTTGCATCCATTTCGTTGCGCTGAGCTAAACCTTCCAGTAAACCTCCCTATCGGCGGGCTGACCATATTCATCATCGCGTTCATTTTCAAGTTGCCCAAGAGCGCAAACCACAAGCCGCCGGAGGCACCGCTGACCATGAGGCAAAGAGTCGAGCGGTTCGATCCATGGTATTTCCTTTCGTTCGGTCTCCATTCACCTGCACGTTAATAACGAGGATCGCTTGAAACCCCCCAGGGGAACGCCTCAGTTTTATTCCGGCCATTGTGAGCTTGCTCCTGGCGCTACAATGGGGCGGCTCCAAATACGCTTGGAACAATGGCCGCATTATCGCGCTCTTCGTCCTCTTCGGGATTTTGATCACCGCCTTCGTCGGGATCCAGTGAGTGTTGCAGTGCCCGATGCATATCGTGGACGCTGATACTCTCCAAGAATCTGGCAACAAGAAAACGCCACGGTCCCGCCCCGGATCTTGATGAGACGCAGCATCTGGGCCGGGGGCTGGTTCTCCCTGGCGCTCGGCGCATCTTTCTTCGTATTCGTGTATTACCTCCCCATATGGTTCCAGGCGATCAAGGGTACTTCTGCGGTAAGTGGGCCCACTCGACTGTGAATACTTCCCCGACATTGACGACCGCCGTTGAACTCAGGTCAAGAGTGGCATGTACGTGCCGTACCCTGAGGAAAGATTCGATGCTGATTTTTTATTATTTTTGTGGGCAGCGACAACCTCCCCATGCTGCTCGCGCTCGTGCTCTCCAGCATTACTTCCGGCATCCTCATCACGCTGTTCGGGTACTACACCCCCGCGGTCTGGCTCTCGACCGTGCTGATGACCATCGGTGCGGGGCTGATGTCGACGTTCACGCCCAACACGGGACACGCGAAGTGGATCGGGTACCAGATACTCTACGGATTCGGGCTCGGGTGCGGGACGCAGGGGCCCGTAATGGCCGCGCAGACGGTCCTCGAGCTCAAGGACGTTCCGATTGGGACGTCGATCCAGGTATTCACGCAGACGCTGGTCCGTCCTTTCGATCCGTCCCTTCAAACTGCATTACTGCTGGCTGGCTAACCACACTTTCTTTCGTCCAGGGCGGCGCGCTCTTCATCTCGGTCGCGCAAAACGTGTTTCAGAACAAACTGACCTCTGGCCTGGCCGCGCACGTCCCCGAAGTCCCGGCCGAGCTCATCTTTGCCGCTGGTGCGACGAACCTCCAAAGCGACGTGGATCCACAATTGCTGCCTGCCGTGCTCGAGGTGTACAACGCCGCCTTGGTGAGCGCGTTCCAGGTTGGCATCGCAATGGCTGGGATATCGATTGTCGGGGCATTGGCTATGGAGTGGAAGAGTGTTAAAGGGAGGAATATGGAGATGGCGGTCGCATAGATTAATCTTCGTCTGGCACCGGATCGGCTGGAATTCGGCAAATAAGTAACAGATTCTCGTCGCTGTAGTATAGCCGACGAATCCAGCTGAAGTCATGATGCCATCTTTAATTATTTGACAAGGTGGTCGGCGGCCTTCGATCCTTTACAACGATCGCAATTAAATCCTCAACATTTCTCCAGGTTTCAAATTCGTCCCTTCAACGCGCAGTAGAGTCGATCCAAAAAGATGTTAAGATGTCAACAATTCGCAACCCGGATTCGGGAATGGCCAAAGTTGGGCTGTTAATTCAGTGAAACCTGACTGAGTGAGGACCGACCACATTATGAATCTCTGACCCAGAAAAAAAAAGAGAATGGCCGTGAAATTCATTGTACCATAATCAGGATGAGATCAAGGTCAGCAAATTTGTTTAGGAGTTGATTATGATCATGGTTGAGAATGATAGATGACAGGCACTGAAGTCGACCAGGGAAAACATCGAGTCGATCATGTATAGTACAACAGTGAGAAAGAGAAGGAGCTTGCACCGATCAAGTGAAGGTACACCGCCAAAGTGCCCTCAGGTTGCCTGAAGCTGGCATGGTCAGGCAGTAACCAGATAAACCGAAACCTGGCTCCAGGTAGATGGTGTCTGGGTGCCAGCTGTGAATGTCGGCTGTCTTTACAGGTGTTCACCATGTGTCCCGCCACAGAGTAACTACATGACTGTGTAATCTGGGTATATACAGCGACTCGTATTTAATTCAAATATAACTGGTGCACCGCTGTGTTAATTTGAACAATCATCTGAGTCCGGGCCGTACATACTATCCTCTTCTGAATTGTCTTCCGATTCAGCAAACAGAATTTCCTCCTCTTCGTCGCTCTCCACCGTCGCCGCTGCCTTCACCTTTGCAGTTGGTTTGACCTGTCGCCTGGACCGGTTGGCGACCATCGATGCAGCTGGTGCAGCTCTGGGTCCACTCTTCTTCCCCTTGGCCACACCTTTTCGCTTCTTTCGTGGCCGTGGTTCCTCTTCTTCTGCATCGGCATCATTGTCCGCACGGGCCCGTTTCTTAGCGGCAGCAGCGGCTTTTCGTTTGGTTTGGGTGTCCCGAAGTTCTTCCGCGAGCTGATGATGCTTGGACTCACGGTCGGCGAAAAGAGGAACAGGGGCGACCAGGTGCCGAGGGAGAGTCGCACGTAGCAGGTGAGCATTATGAAAAGCGTGGGTGTTGATGATGAAACGATCCAGAGGTTCGTGGATGATGTATTTCTCGATCTGGTCAGATTCGACGCGTTCTTGCATATGCAACCGCACCCCACTCGCTTCGCAGTTGGCCGAATGGCAGTCATGCTGTACATTGAATTTAAACTTGATATTCTGCACAGTGAATTAGCACATCTTTTTTCGAGACAGAATTTGGAAGACCTTGGCGGGGACAATCAAGAATGTTACCTCCGAATCACGGCGCACCAGAATGGGCATACCATACATCTCATCCCGCGAAGCAAGGACTTGGAAGGGCTCCAAGACGACCAATACGACTCCAGCACCGTCAACGAGAATGTTCGAAATTCGGCCAGGTATTGTCAAGTCCTTTATAAACTTGAAAAACAAAACAATTTGACGGGTCGAGCGACTCACCTCAGCCATCGGGGACTTGGAAAAAACCCACGAGTCGATGAAACACTCATCTAGTGACTCGCTGACAACAAATTTACATTTTCTCCACACAGACCTCGGGGGATACAGCCCATAATTCACCGCATGTGCGGTATTTGTAGACTCAAGCGAATGGCTGACTCTGTCCTTCTGGCCGCGTTCCAAGCTGACAAGTTTGATATCCCCTTGACAGGCATTAGTCGCAGAAAATTTGGATGTATGGTGAGTCGTACCGTGGTTCACCGACTTTTTCTCAGTCCATCCAACGAGATTCTGTAGAATCGGATGTTCCGACAAAAAATCCCGGACCCCGCTACCTGCTCGCGTCCATTTTTGGTCAGCACCCGAAGGCCAAAATCCGCCAGTGAGACGGTGCTTTAGACCCTCCTGGTCGGCCAACTGTATGGCAATGTCTCGGCTCGGTGCAAGGTGATTAGACAGGATAGAGCAAAATCGGAATACCCCGTTGTAGGATTCAAAACCCTCCGTAGCAAGCCCGATCAGCGGGCCAAACCGAACGACATCAGCGTCGGCATGGACCAAGAGATGATATTTAATCTTTGTGATGATTTTTGAAGGATCAATGGTTGCAAATACGTCAAGGACATTTGCGACGGCAACTTTAAGATCTTCCTGTAGGCAGATCAGCTAGTGCGGTGGAATTTTGAGATAATATGTACATGATATTCGGCAAGATCACGTATTTCAGTCACCCACATGAGCGCGGCAAGCTCACCGGCAGCCTTCCATGCCATAAACTGGTCGTCACTAACAAGCCCTCGGAGGTGGAAGATGTTGGTCTGTGCGATTGTTTTGAATTGGCGCCCAATCAGGGACCCGGCATATTGCATAATATAGGCGGATCGAATCGCATGAATGGAGAGACCATCCGTGTTTGTAGATTGAAGGCGAGTGGCATATGTCTGCTTCGCTTCTGTAGACCACGGACTGTGTGTAACATGCCAAATGTACTTGATGATTCCGAGCAATATTGTGTGCAGAATTTCGATAGGAGTGTCGACTGCAGGATCGAAACCTACTAGAAGTGAATAGACAATCTAGATTCAACGGCAAGCACACCTTTCATGGTCAAGAATGGACTGTAAAGTTTATCTCGGTTGTCAACCGTCCACTGAATAAGCTCTTCTTGGATCTCCTCGATAGAACGATCTGGTTTGTCCTTCTTCATCTGCTGGAATCGAGTGATGAGCCCGTCAATCCAAAACTGTGTATATGTGTCCTTGACTCCAGTGTCCGTCTGGGACGCTTTCACAGGTTTGCTGACACCAGCGCACACAAGTTTGACCTGTTTCTGCAGTTCTTCGAGAATCTGCGCTTTCGAGCGAGGGACACCTGCCTTGTAAGCTGAATTCAGTGGTGAATTTTGAACTCGGGAGGAATACATACCTCGAAGAGCGCATGGTATCCGTCATTTGCAGCCTTATCCTTTTGTGTTCCACCGACTTTACATTTTCGACAAAAACAGTTGCCTTTCCCACCAATGTGACTGCAGATCTCACTCTGCATCGGATTATCAGAGAGACCGGTGTCGACATAGATGGAAAAGCATGTGCTGCCTCCCGACTCATCTTGAACTTCAACAGGATCGGTATGTGTTTCTCTGTATTCATTTTTAGTTTTATATTTGCGATAAAAAATAAAACAATTACTCCACCGCAGCCTTGAATTCCACAAACTGCTCAGCGACGCTTGCATTGGGAGATGTTGAGACGAAATGGACATGGAACTCCTGTTGGAGGATCTCCCGTGGCAGATTTTGATGTGTCATATACCCGTTCCAGTGCTTGTTCCAAGACTTGGAGCGATTCCCAGAAACATCATCGCTGAAATAGTTGATAAAGCTGCTGTACATCGGACGGCCAGCAGCAACAACACGTTTTGGATTGGGCATACGAGTAGGGTGGCCGGCCTCGGTGGCTGATGCTGGAAGGAATAGAGCATGTCACAACACCGCACCGTACATTTCAACAATGATGACAGACCTGCCCACTTCGGAATACTACCTGAATGTTCAAGATCATAGTAGTTTTCAGTCAAATCTTTCGCCCGGATTAATGTCGTTTCTGTATCGGTGATTGTGGCCTCGCCCTAGTATGCTGTAATGAGGCTTTGCAGATCGTCAAAATAATCCACAAACCTTGTCATTGTACGCGAGGGAAAATGAATCGGCATAAATCTCGCCGCGAAACTTGATCCAGCGGATAGGAATAACAAAATTTCCATCGCAGAGGCGAGAAACTTCGTTGACATAGTAGTGTGAGGCGCCAGAGTCATACATTGGGCTCAAAATGTCGAGATCCATATCTTTCCGCCACTTTTGTGCGTGCCAAACCTCGCGGATGACCCCATCCTCAGGAATTTCGGGATATACATGGATGAATTTACGAGTGGAGGGATTTGCCCAGTCCTGGGGAAATTGATCAGCCCAAGCGCCGGTTTCAAGTGCAATTTAGAACCTTGGCAATGATCGCCCTTGGGTTGTTCATGAAAAACACATTACCCTGCACTGATTTGCAAGGAATACTCGGGATTCCGCACTCAACACGTAGTCCTTTCTGAACCCGTCGGAGATGGTCGAATGAAGGCACATCTTTGCAATTAGCCTCCTTCAGAACCCACAGAAAGACCCGCATCAGCGAACTCGACACGCGGAGTCTGGGGAGGTTGTTGAGGGTGTCAAGCAGGAACATCTGTGATAAAAGTCAGATTTCTATTCAGATACTTCAGATTTTACCCTTGCCATTTTAGACGGATATGGAAACCATGGATTGGAACATTCGACATTCTCTGCGCCGTTTTGGATTTCACTGGGTTCAGGTTCCTGGAGTCCTGAGACCAAGAAGGTATCAGTTTCAATATCAGACAGGAAAAATATTTCAGAATAATTGCAAAAGAGCAGCACTCAAGTGGCCGTGCGCATGGCAAACGCGAGACGACGCGACAAGATGACAATGCCAAATTTGGCAATCACAATCATGTGACCGAACTCGAACCGACTTTCGACCAACTCACAACAGACGACAAACTCACCGATATTGCCCAAGATCTCTGCCAGAAAATCGTCCTCTGGGTCGTCTTCGATGTCTCCTGGTTCTGTGTCATCCCCGAACCCCAATCTTCTCGCCATTGCGACAGGATTCCACAAGCCGAATATCTCTGCCTGCCTGCGCAACTCCTGATGTTGTGCCTCTAGATCTTCTGGGGGGTCGCCAGCACTGAACTCAGCGCCATTCACCCGATAGTCCTCCCACATCTCCGCTTCTGCGGCACTCATCCCCGACGACTTAGCAGTAACCGGCCCGGGGAAATGGTGTGCCACAAACTGGATGTCACGGAGCTCATCTGTCGCCGAATCTGCCTCCCTCTCCCTCTCAAGAATTTCATTTCTTCTCTGTATCTCTGCACTCCTCTCCGTTGCAAGTCGGACCGCCTGCAAATGTGTCGCAGAAAGCAAGTGGGCAGCCGCACTCCTGGCTGCAATCCACGTTTCTCGGCCAACGCAGATTTTACATTGGACTTTGGTGCGATCTTCATTGAATCTGAAGTCTTGAAAACACCCCCAATTCATTGCAAGTTCACCACATCTGATAAACGGGTCTACCTTTCTCCTGGATTTTCCCACTTCCTTTAGGTGGCATTGAGGAGAATGAGCGTAAAGTGGGGTGCCCCTGGGCGGTAGCAATCTGCGAGCTCGAACACGAATCCGCGGCCATCTTTTTTTCGACAACTGTTAATAATATATCCGAACTTCCCAAGCAGACTCATCGACATCCTTTCGGCGTCATCGGTCAAGAACGAGGCGTACCTTGGGACTGAATCGGTGGCCGTTCAAGCAACAATATGTCAAATCTACTGCTCTTTGACTTGATCTCCAATTTCGAGTGCACCCGACCACCAACGTTGACTTGTCCGTTACCTTTCTGCAGCATCGGTCCCGCAATTTTTCTGGGGACTCCATCGGTTGCAAGCCAAAAAGCTCGAACAGCTGTCGCTGTCCAGTTTCTTTGACTGGCTCTGCCTTCGCGCACCTGGAAACTATCGCACCCGAATTTCCAAAAAAGGAAGCTGAGAAGATTTTATAACTCGACTCTCGTCTGAACTGGCCCCAACTCAACTCGCACTTCACTGCACGCAACTCTACTTTACCTCTCGCCATGTCTTCTCGCGATAGCACCCCCGACGACGACAACATGCGCGCAATGAGGGAGGCCATGGCCCAAAGCTCTCCCCCAAAGCGTACTCACAGCGCCATGACCGGCAACGAGGACTTGGGCAGTGAGCACACCGCCTCTGGCACCGCTTCTGGTATCCGTACCAACCAAAACATTGTTTCCGCAGCTAGGCAGTATGCAGAGAGAAAACGGCTGCGCGGTGATCAAGTGACCGCATTAGAGGTCTTTTTGAATGTGAGTAGTGCCTTCCTTTGCTTTTTTTTTTTTTTGTTTCGTGGCTTTGGCTCATGATTCTGTCCAAGGAACCCCCCTCCCTCCGCAAGGCCAAGATGGTCGCCGACCTTTGGGCCCTCGGAAACCAAGTTGAGAAGATTGTGATGTCGAAACCCGCTTTTGAAGTCTCTCAGGATTGCGAGGTAATTTATTGTCTGCTGTTCAGTCTCGTGTCTGACAAATCATCTAGCCAAATATCCGCAAGTACGCACCCGCCGTCCTGTTGTCCAGCAAAATCAATGTCTACAAGGGCGACGGCATCACGCAGATCCTGACTGTATGTCTTCTATATTTCGCATCCCATGATCGACCCACTTAAACGCGACAGAACATCATCAAGAGGCACCGGTTCGATCTCCCACCCGGGGTGGAACACGTTCCAGCCGACTGGGCCAAGGTTCTCGCCATCGTCCAAGATACCCTCACGCAGACGCGTTCGAAAGTCAAGAAGGAGGTCAGTCAGTCACCTAGTCGGTCTCCATTTAATTCTTACACAACTTTCCAAGATTGCCTGGAGCCTCAAAGTCAACAAATCAGACGAGCTTCGTGCGCCGCTCGCTCAGCACAAAAATATCTACCAGCTCGCACAAGCCATCGTCAAGGGAACCCAGTGTTCCGTCAATGTTGTCCTTTGTGCTCGTATCGCCGTCATGGTATGTCTTCATCGATGTTGCCGTCTTGATCTTAGTTTCCTCCAGCGTGCTGTTTATCTCGAACATCCTGGTGGCAAGTTCTGGGACGAGATGGACAAACGTCTCGCGCGGATCCGCAGAATGGGTGGAAACGACGCCAAGAAAATTACAAGGTACGGCGCTCTGAATATCCATGAACATGTATATTGACATCGATCATAGGGGATTCCGTCAAGCGTTGGAGGCGGACCAGGCTAAGCATGGGGTTAAAGGCGGTTACGAACTCGACGAGACGGTCGTCGACGAGTTCCAACAGAAGATCGACGATCTCATTGATATTCGCGTTGTCGATGCCGCGACCTCGAGTTCCGCGCAAGGTGCTGTTGTCGTGTAACCTGTTTAGATTCTTGTATTCGCAATACAACTACATTTCTTGATTTAAACCTATCCGTGCGTCTATCTGAACTACCGCTGAGCTATATCTGAGATCACAGCCAGCCACCATCTTGACTTGTTGGCTGGTCACCCCCAGTGAGAAAGGCGTCGAGCCGGATCGAGCGAGAAAGAGCGAGAGCGAGATGCATCAAATTTGATCGAGCCCTATCAAGCCGCATCGAGCGAAAACATCCATTGAATAATTTCCTTCCCTCCCCCTCTATATCCCTCGTTCAATATATTTCAAAATGTTCCGTCTCGCAAATCTATTTGATCTTGGTCAGCAGATCTGTAAAGTCTTCGACGTCGCGACATTCTACGCCACTGGCATGTCTGTGTGGGCTCCTCCTCCGGGACTCTTGGTATCACCTCAGCCTGATAGGGCCCCTGGAGAGCGTCCCGAACTCCTTCCTCAGCCATCGGATGCCACAAAACACTGGTACTACTATGGCTGTCTTGCATGTGATGAGATACGCGTCAATAAACTGGTGGTCGCGAGTTTGTGTACCCCAGAGGAACTCGCACAAGAGCCTTACAAAAGCAGTGAGTCCTCTGTATACTTCGTTGATTTTAGACTCATATTTACAGTGGGAAACTCTGCAAGACTGTTAAAGCACTCTCTCGAGTGCGAAATGGAGTATTACAAGGCCTACTCAAGCAAACTCGAAGAACAACTGCACCGAGTGCGAGGAGAGCGTCGGTTTATCACCGGGAAATTGAAGAAGACACAGACCACGCTGTTCGTCTTGCAAAAGGAGGTTGCGGCACTGGGAGCGACACTTCTCGAGCACGCCGAAGTCAAGCGCGGGCAGTTTGCGGGAGGTGCCGAAGAGCCACGGAATGTGCTCACTTCCCTCCTGCAGGAGCATGTGCGGTTTCTCGGTGAGAAACTCGTTGAGTTGGCCGGAGATTCGGGGGAGGAGGGGGTCCATGACGAAGAGTGCGAGACTTCTACGTCATTCTCAATTCTTTCTACATAATATCGAGGCGCGCGTAAAAAAATTATATTATCTATTCCTCTGAAAGAAGTTCCTCCAGTCCCGCTCGTTCAGTGAGCTTGAGTCCCGGCTTCTCCACTAAATACCATCGGTCTACTTCCGTGCCGTCGTGGAATCGTGTCTTGTAACGTTCGTCCAGCGCCATCATAACCACCGACTTGATTGTATTCACATCAATGACTCGGATGGCGGAGTCGCGAAGATGCTGAGCTGTCCAGTAAGTATTCGAGGACGCTGCAAGAATTCCCGGGTGTGGGGGGCCGTAAAGCGATACCATCGCAACTGCTTTGGGAGGTACATCGTCGTTAATGTGAAGAAGGATGTAGAAAAGAATTTCTGCGATATAGGAACTCCCATCGACTTGAATCTAATAATTCGTTAATTCGGAAGTATGAGTAAAGAATGCGGTAGTATACCTTTACATTCCGCGAAATCCGGAGATTTTCCAGGGCTTTCAAACTCTCCTTCCATTTCGAGCGAGCGATCTGTCCGTTAGGAAGGCGCAGGCGTGCCCATCGAATCACACTGGCTGTATCTCGGGTCAATGTGCCACCATTGGCCTCGAGGTATGTGACGATTGCGCGATGTTCACACAGCCGAACATTACGAGATGTCGTGTCCATCGCGCGAAGCAGAGCATAGCCGCCACCAAGGTCTGCGGCACCGCGTGGCAGTGGGTTTTCCGGAGGCTCGATGTCTGGAATCATGGCCTTCAACGCATTCACCTGGCACCGGCGAATTCCTCGTTGAGCCAGATTGGCAAAGGCATTTGAGTGCTGTTTAATTTCTTCGCCGAGATTCCCAATGGTGCGCTCCATGCCCCACTGGGAGTAGATGATCCCAGGACCGACGCGGACCGTCTCTGGGGCAAAATGGGAAGCTGTATGGATGCTGGGACGAACCATGTGAAGGCGATCCGTACGGCGCTGGACATACTTCAGTTCAAAGTCGTCCGAGAACTGTGTCAACAGAGTGTGTGCGTCAGCCACTTCGGAGGGTAGTATCTCCTCCTGCATCAGAATCCGAAAGCCTCGAACACATTTGCAATAATGCATCCAGTATTCGTCTGGCAGAAGACCATAAAGTAGAGCAGGGCCAAGGCCAAAGAAATATAATAGAAATTCCCAAGCTTTATAGCCGCTTGAAATTTTCTCTGCAGGGTTGCGTGGTGGTCGGTCAAAGGAGCCCGGGATATACGGTGTCGCTTGCGCAACTAGGAGTCCTAGAAAGCGAGTTAAGTCTATTCAAATTCAAAAGTTGATAATAATTTCAAGGCTCACCGTGTTGTTTCCAGACAGTCGGATTTTTCAATACAGCCCACGGCCAGCTCCCGAGATCTGTGCTGTCGCTCGGGTCGCAGTCGAATGAGCCACGCCACAGGGGTATGAAGAGATCCGGAAGATTTAGGGCTGGAAGATGCATAATATCGAGCGCGAAGACCCCCGGGACACCGAGAATTCGATCCGGATGAATTCCGCTGAATATAGTTGGCTTACAAATGCCAGTCTCCAGGCGCCGTTTCTCGTACTGGGTTTTGTTACGAGATTTCGAGACAAGAAGGAGATTCTCGTTGTATCGTTTGGTCGCCTCTGCAGAGGTAAATGCCCGGAGCAGTACATTTAAATCAACATCGGGATGATCGCAACCTGCGACAGTGAAGGAACTTGGGCGTAAACGTGCCGGGTAGTAATGGGTGCCTCCCGGCTTGTGGCGCCCAATTAGAGGACAATATAGGCGGCAGGAATACTTGCCGTGATGCCCTACACATCCATTCAAAGCTGCCATCCCCGGCCCATCTGCACTGCCGAGGGCGAGAAAAAGTCTGGAAACAAAAACCTGAAGGCTTCCTGCATCCCAAATGCGCAGGCCCTCCTTCTGAAGGGCTGCGACATGATGCAGGCCCGAATAAATAAAGCTGTCGGTGTTCTTGGGTTTCTGCGGGCCCGAAATAAATCCCCCAGGAAGAATGTGGTGTTTCTTGTAGCGCAACTCGGGGGGGGAGATCGAGAATTACCCAGATATAAATCCAGCAATCAGAGGCCTTGTTGCGATACAATTGAGCGCCGTCAATGGAGAATATAAGAACCATGTCGTCCAAAGTGATTTTACCCGCACGGACGGCCTCGATATAATCGATGCCATCGAAGAAATCACGATACGGTGATGTGCGCTTCCCATTTTGTTGGCGCAATTCCTCGAGAATAGCTTCGGTACACCGTTTACGATAGCGCATATTATGTGCGCCCCCCGGTGTCCGCCAGAGTGCCTGAAGCTGTGGCCCAATGGGAATTGTGTGGAACTGCTTGCGAGGAATCTTCGCAGTTCTACCGGGCTCATACCGGGGTTCCCCACAGAGTGGGCAGCCATCGAGCGGGGCAAATGGTCCAGTGAATCCGACACATGAATTTATGCACATGTCATGCACGATGGAGGTAACTCCACTGAGCTCAGTGACAAGTTTCTTGACACAGGTGGTAAGTCAGGATGTCGTCCTCTGGATAACGGCGAAGTATGGCGAGCCGAAGACTATTATAAGTTTCCTCCGATGCATTGCTGACAGAAAGAAAGATGTCGAGGGAGAGACGGTGATCTGGGTTATCGAGGGACAGGGGTTGTTGTGGCGGGTTACGAAGCTGCTCCAGAAGATCGGGTGGGAGAGCTTCATCTTCATTATCGAGCGAAGCTGCTTTTAAGCAGTCAATGAATTTGTTCGCAATTCGAATGTCGTCGAATGGCGAAATGAAATCCGCTGCAGGAGGCCCGGGATCTGGGTCATTGTCACCAGAAGAAGGTGGGCTGTCTGGAAGCTGAGGTGGGTCATCAGGAAGCTGAGGAAGCTCGTCCTCGCGTCGCGGCGGTAACTGTAGATTTTCGGTTTCGTCGTCATGAGAAAGACTTTGTGGTGGGAGAAGTGGTGTAAGAATTTGTGAACCCGGCTCGATGAAAGGGCCAAGGGACGGATCGGGGCTGCCTTGCATATGGGACTGACAAGTCTGAGGCACCAGAATCATCTACGGCAACAAATTGCGGGTCCGGCTGCCCAAAATAAAATAAATAAGACAAAAAAAAATTGGAATCTCAAAACTGTGGTACTTACCAAATTACTGGTGCTCAAACTAGTATTGTTCGTGATAGGAGCATTAATGGGAGTGCGACGGATACGCTTATGATTTGGTGTGTCTGTATTTCGGGCCATCGCCGGAACCAGATTCCAGCTCGGAAGCCAGCCTGACAGGTCTGGCTCCAGGCCCTCCCACAAGTCGGCTGCTGTTAGCCAAAGAATTTGTAAATTCGGCCGAGAGAGACGCTGCATCTTCGCGCATATGAGTATTACGCGTCGAATAAGCTCGAGGGGTGCCGGGGCCCGCTGGACCACCACATCTTTTAGTGCAATAGCAAAGAACTTGATTTGGCTGGAGAGCAGCCATGTTTGAGGCAAATTGCTGAGTGCGTCGGTGCGCGAGTCGCGCTTGCTTGGTGATGGTGGCAAGGTGACGTGATTACAGTCATGTACAATTTTTTCCCTGACTCAGACGACTTTCCTCCCACTTTCATGGAGAACTACATGTCGGGGGGCTCCAGCCCGGCGAGCTCTTCCATGTATGGTGACTCCATGCTGGGATCATCTGAAATTCACCGACCTTTTCCTCTCAATACGGATTGGATGCGGTCAAGCAGCCCAGCCGCCTCCTTGAGCCACCGGTCCTCCTCCTCCTATTTGCAAAATCTCGAGCTTCGTCTGCAGAACCTCGAAAAAGAAAATGGCATCTTACACGCTCAAAATAACTCAATCAAGTACGTGACCGCGTTCTCTCAGATTTTCCCTCCATCTGACAGCCGCGGAATTCAGAGAAGCTTACCACGAGCTTGCCAATGCCGTACCCTCTCTTCTTGCTTTGACATCCAACCCCTTCGGTTTGCCTATACCCGCCACGGATCAGGCTCAATTACACGGACCTTCGCTACCGCTAGCCCAAGAAGACTTTCCCCTTGTGCAATATTGGACGCGCGAAGATTTCAAGGGCGATACAAGTGGTGTATCAAATCACACGGGCCCTAATCCGCGCGGTGCATCCTTGGTCTCGCAGGGTGTCAATGTGCGCATGAAATACATCGAGAATGCGAACGGGGAGGCGGTAGATGGGTACTGATGCACTGCTATTGCCAAAGTAGCCCAGCAGATCTGGTTTGAGCTTGTGAAGAAGGGGATCGCTCCACGGACATGGGGAAAGGCGGGCCTCGACGTCGCCACCCTGTATAATGACGAGATGTGTCGAAAATTTCCCGAGTTACGGTATTGCGCTGACAACTGGAAGGCCCAGGCGTATGCGACAGCCAACTACTCGTCGTGGTACTCTACTCACGGCCCCGAGAAAACATCAAAAAAGGGCGGATCCACAGCCAAACAGCCTCGCGCAGCTGATTCTCAACCGCCACCGGAACATCGCAAGAAGATCAAGCTGGACAACAACAACTTGATAGTGAGTTTTTTCTTTGAAGTTCACACTTACATACACTGACGACTGTCTTCATTTTTTAATCAGCAACTTAATCCATTGTAAGTCTCCTGCGCGACAATTACGGCCGAATCTCATGTTTATTTTTCGAAGATGGGACCCCCCAGTGTCCTCCGATCCCGCAGGTAGTGCACCGCCCACGGCTCCCGTGTCCGAGGGTATACCGTAAGTCTGATATATGATAAGCACGGCTTCCTTTTTCTGACCTGTTATCTCTAGGATCGGGGGTGTTCCTTTGGCTGCCCCTCCTCCACCTACTCCTCAAATACCCGCAGCCCTCACCGGCGAAAATCACGTAGACCCCGAGCCCGTCGTTCCATCAGCACCGCCTGTCGTTACTGCATCCCCGGCAGCCTCCCTCCCGGTTCCCGATCTGGTGGATGCAGCGGCCGCCTCCCTCGCGGTTCTCGATCCGGTGGATGCAGCGGCCGCCCATGCTGCCCTTATCCAGTCGGCCTTCCCGATGGTGCAAGTGCCTCCCCCACCCCCCGTTCCTGCATCCACGCCAGCTCCCGCACCGGTCCGTGGCCCAAAGGAACCTAAGATGACCGCAACAAACAGTTTGACGGCACGGTACGTACTATTACGCCTTTCCTCGGTTCCGTGCTTGACGACATTCCAGCAATCTGTGTGCCATTGAGTGGATCGACAAGCATCACGGCAGTCGCCCCGCTTTTACCGCCTACTGGAACAGTATTATCGGCACCACCGAAGAACAGGTACGGGAGGCATCTTTCTCCCTTTCCGAAGCTGACTGAATTGGTGCTAGCACTGGAATAACGCATCTTCGACAGCAAAGGCCAACGCGAAGGCAAATGTACGTCCTTTTTACCTGCCAAGTAATTTGTGTTTCCGAGTCGCTGACTGCCATTTCCAGCTCGCCATGGCGACAGCTTGACACGCGACACGGGAGATGATGGAGATCGGTTTACTTTCAGACTACCGGGTGTTCTGGAGGTATTACGAGGGTTTTCAGGCGGCGGGGAGCGGGGTAGCGTAGTCCAGTAGTTTGCCATTTATGGTAATTTCTGTGAATATAGGTGCCTCGTTGTGCCTCGAAGACGCTGGATAGCATGAATAATGAAAATAATGATGTATACACGATTCACTCGACGTCCCTCGACCCCGCTCAATGTCCCATCAAATTTATCGAGGGAAATCGATATATGCTCGAATTTATCGAGCGAGATCAAGCCACTCGCTCTCGCTCTTTCTCGCTCGATCCGGCTCGACGCCTTTCTCACTGGGGGTCACCAGCTGCACCTGGCCCCATGCTGCACCCATTGACATGATTTCCTGGCGACACCTGAGCGGCACCTGGGATCCGCTCTTTTACGACATGCCGTGCGCACATTTTTGGCAGCTGCCGGCTACGTGTCGGCACTTTGGCGGTGTACTGTACAATTTCGTTCAAATCGGCAGTCACGCGTCACGCACTCCCCTGTCGATCACGAACTTTGGTCGATGTCACGCATCACTCCGGCCTCTGTCGAACCTTCAAGCCGTCACGCAGGCCCCAAAAATGCTCATACAGCGCCAAAAAGACTAAAATTTTGGTTCAAATGTCGAAATTTTCGAGGTGTCACGCAAAAATTTGGCGGCTGCCGAAATGTCGAATAGGTAAAATGGGTCACGCGTCACAACCCCTGTCGATTTGATCGAAATTGTCCAGTAGACTGAGATTTCTATGCATACTGTACCGTAACCACAAAGTCACAGGCTGCAGATGTTGAGGAAGCGGAAGCGACCGAAATTAGACATCAGACGTGGGAGTCGATCGACGATCGAGGTTGAAGGATGCAGCGGAAATGAAAAAGAACTCGCACCTCCAGAAAAGGAAAGTCAGAGAGAGACCTAGAAATTTATAAAGGGTTTGAAAAAAACGATAAACAGAATTCAGAAGAAAGGATGTACGGGAGAAATGCTTTCCGGGCACTGGTCTAGGTTCAAAAACAGAACTTGTTCTGATTGTGCTTAGAGTACCGAAAATGTCGCCTCAAAAAGCACGTGAAAAGGGCATCATTGGATCATTCAACAAATGCACACAACCTTTGGCAGTCTGAAGCTCACACGGTCAATGTGAGCTGGTCGGCGCGCAAGCGTCGACGGAGCGAACATTGAGGTGTCTGAAAAGCTGTCTAAAATCCCTGTCCTTTTTATTTGTGGGCAGCCTCGCCGCTTGTCAGCCACTCACTTTCATCAAACTTTTTCAAGTATTTACATCAATTTTGCATCAATTCCACCTTTCGAGTTCTACGGAGTGGTCCAGAAATTAAAAGGCCCACAAGTATAGGCAAATCTAATGTTCTGAATTCTGTTTGTGCCCCGCCGCTTGCCGGCCAACCCCTTTCATTTTGTTCCGGCTTGGCTGCTCGGCCGGACGCGACTCTGTCATGTGATCATTGATCGGATCTTCTTTGTCTTCCACCATCCTCAGGAACTTCTGGACGCGATTATCCCTTGCGTTGATGAAATATCCACACTCAAGGTATCCTCTTTGGCTGGTACTGTCCTTCGTGGATCGAGTCAGCGAATCCTACTTCGCTCGTTGACGCTGGATACCTCACACACGGAAAGGCTCTGGGGCTTATCGACTATGCTCATTAAATCTCCCCACGTTGCCACATATGTTTCCAAGATTATACTACAGGCGACGTTCTCTGGCACCCGCAGAATCGGGATCTTGCAGGACGTACTGGCCAAGTACTGGCCCGTTTAACGAAAGTGCGCCGATGCACAATCGCCGGGAAATCGTCGATCACACACTGGATCGACTCATCTCCACTGGCTTTGGCGTTAACTCAGTATCTCCAACAACAACCATTGCAGGAGCTCCACCTTTTTCACCGGCATACATTGCCCATTCCGGCCTTCCCCCTCTTTGTATGTTGTGCGCCAACCGTGACGTTCTTTTTACCGGAGGATAGCGCCAGTGGGAATGAGCTCCCGACGATGGTCTCACATGCGGGGGCCATGACGCAACTTTTGCTTTCTGAGGAAGCCCTGACCATATGCCAACGGTTGGCCTCTCCGTCGCTGGCCGTGCGTATGTGAACTCTGCGAAAACTGAAGATCAAGCATCTTATAGCACGATGGTCATTTCGGCCGCTGCCCGAACCCTCCAGCATCTTCGGATCGATTGCTCAGGTATGTGCTCCACTCTCTGCTCGCATTCGCACACTTTTCTCCTTACCTCCTCCCCTAGTTCTGATCCAAGTTCTATCGCTCGTCTTGCCCTTACCGTACCTTAACGCTCTGCGCTGCATCGATCTATAAATCCCTGGCATGACCTGGACGAGCGAATGGCTTGCGGACAGCCTCCGCACGCTGCTTGATTCCGCCCCGCCCTCTCCCGTGGAAATCTGCATCATCAACTCCCTGATTGTATGCTGGTCGCTTCAGCCACATGTGCGGCTGGATACACTGGAAGCGCTTAAGTCGATAATCGTCGAATCTCCTTCATCCCCACACTTGCGGTTGCGGTTCCAGTTTAAAAGTCCTGAACGTGAGCAGCATCTCGCCGATTTGGGGAGCTGGTGCGGGAACGAACAGCCGTACGAGACGGGGAGGATTCTCGTCCAGTCCCACTCGTATGCGGACGACCTTCACGAATGGCCGGTGCAGTAGCGGTTTAGCATTCTTCGTCCAAGTCCAAGGACGATGATATGCGATACGAACGACCGTGGATTCTCTGAAAGCGGCCACTCACATGTTTCTTTCTTCTATCCGTCGCAGGCGTCTTTGATCATCGGCTGGAACTTCATCGTCCTTGAATATATATATACATATATGCCCCGTTCAAAGGCATGTCGACTTCATGTCTTGAGTGTTACTGTATTCAATTTCCAGGAGGGCTTGGACGTACCTACTCCGCTGCAACATTGCTCGTCACATCTTCACCCCTCTCTGTTTTCCTTGCGCCTCGTTTCTAGCATTCATTCCAAGCACCAACACCCCGCATTCCATGCCCCGATGGTACACTCGAATTGTCCAAAAAGACGACGTCCATCCGGTGGATCCCAAGGAAGAAATAGCATCTTAGTCCGGAGATCCATTGAGTTCATTCCAGGCAATCAACATCACACCCATTGGTTCGAATCGCACAAGGGACTTGAATCCATCCGGTTGGTCCCAAGCAAGAGATCATATATTATTACACGGAGATCGAAACGAGATGAGCTACCCCACATCATGTTCTACAGGTCCTACAGATCAGTGGTCAAGATTTGGAAGCGGATACAAGTTTCGCAGCAGTCTCCGGAATTTCGCGGCCCTCTTCTTCTTCCCTTTCATCTCAGGAAACAGCCCCAGCACATAATCGTACAGCGACCCGGACAGGCAGGCTTGGTGAAGCTCGAGTGGATTAGTGTACCGTCGTTCGAAGATGTTCTTGTACAGGTCCTTCAGGTCCTGGTACTCGCGATCCGAGGTGCAGTTCATGAACCCGTAGTCCACCCGCACGGATGGTATCAGGTCGGACCGCACGCTCTTCGTGTACTGGACATGTTTCTTCAAAAACCACACGGATTTAAACATGACCGGGGATCCGGATAGGACGTCTTCGAGGTACGGATGGATGATGCGGCGTCCGCGAAGTCCTTTCGCATCGAGGAGCTGAATGATTTTTGAATCGCTGTACGCGGTCAGGAATTCATCGTATGTGCACCGATCGACGAGCATTCCGTAGGTGAAGGATAGGAACTGCTCTTCGGATTCGTCGTAACACGCACAAAAACCGAAGTCTACCCAGAGATCGAGTTCGGGCGACGGGTGACATAATCCCAGCATCGAGCGAAAGAAGAAGAAGTTCGCTCTTTCGCGAGGCCAGCGAGTGTTGACAGTTAAGGAGATCTCATCGTGGTCCTGGGATGGGAAGTCGCCAACGGCGTTCCAGAGCTCCACCTGTGCTGCCCGGATCCTCGTCGCATGTTCTTCCTCATGCTTGAGGTCGCCGACGGCGATGGTGGGATCGAATACGTAACGATGTTCTTCAAACCAACGCAAGATGCGGAATGTCTTCCACCCTTCAAGCCGGCGAAGCACCTTCTCCACTTCTTCGAGAAGATTTCCCGCGATGTTCCACTGGTGGACGTCGCGTGGGTGCACTCCTTCCTCGAAAAGCACCTGATAGACATCCAGCAGTATTTTCCCGTCCAGCTCACCCACGCGTGTGAACCCATAATCCGACAAGATTTCGAGATCCTGTGGGAGCCTTTTACGATGCACAGCTGCACGTAGATGATCTGCGGAGGTGATGGGCCGTCTTGGACGGCAATCGATGATATGACCGCCCCAATCGTCCTGCTGACATTTCTTGCTGCAATACCAGACTTTCAGGCATGCAGAGCATCGCACCCTGGCCGATACACCGCACGATGCGCAGATATGACGCGGAGAAAGGGTGATGAGAGTATTGGGGGATGGTTCGAATATATCGAGATGTTTGAGGAACCAGGGATAATAACCGCCCCTAGCACCGACGGGAATTGGCTGCGATGTTTCGTGAAGTTATGTAGAGCCACGGTAGAGTCAAACCCACCTCATATAACGCCTTGATATTTTCGACCATGGTTCCAGATAATCTCCATTCGTGTAATGTGCTTGGCTTAACGTCGTGGTACTTCAGAATACCGATGTAGAGGCCGAACAGGTATGTCTTGTCGTGCGGAGTGCGGACGCGGTTGAAGAAATAGTCCTCATTCGTCTGAGGGTCGTCGGGAAACATGTCCTCAAACGTCGCAGTCACCAGGTTATCGGCAGTAGTAAGCGGACGGCGTGGGTTGGTGCAATAACGAACATGCCAATCAGCCAAGTTTTCGAGGCATGATTGGCTGCAATACAAGTCGCTGCAGCCGGGGCACTTGAGAGCTGTTGCCCGCGAAATATCATGGCCGCAACCGTCACAGGCCGAACCGGGCTCCTCCAAAAAACTGGGGTCTTGAGCTGCTTCGTCGGTCGGGAATGGCTCGTCTGTAAACGGCATGAGGAATATAGACTTGGATTGGCCACATTCTGACACAAGGACTCGCCAAATATGTGGGTCTGGGGGGTCACGGGCCCCATCGTACCGTAGGCTCGGTTCGAAGATTCATGCGTCCGTGGTTCATCTGCCAGCGCTGTGAGGAATACGGTCTTACGCTGACTTCTGAGATTGGAACAGACCAACTGAGTGAGGAGAGGGCGGAGGTGCGTCTACGATAGCGCTGTAGTAACGATAGGCAAGGAATACAGCGGCGAGGACCGTGAGCGGCGCCCACAGGTCGAGCTCTTGAGGCATGAGCTGAGGAGAGTCCCTTTGCCGTGAGGAGTTTCGTCTGAGAGGATAAGTGTCTGTGGGTCCACGCTGATGGCACGGGTCACGACGAACTCACGGTCAAGAATATAAACGAGTGACCAGCTGTTCTGAGGTCACGACGCGATGGCTGACACAACTGAATCTGATTGTCCTTCAAGCTTTCAAGCCTCGTCCGTGATCCATCGTGGACTCTACGCCGAGTTGAATCCAAGTCGCATCGCTCCCAGAGCTTGCCCAGAGCCGGCAAAGAAATGCTCTGACAGAATTCTGGGGATTGTTCTTCCGCCAGGGCAAGTACGAGAGTTGACAGAAAACGAATTGGAGCCGAACGGCGAACTGGAAAGTTGGAAGCTTGTGTGTTGTGATAAATAGACGATGGTCGGATGGACCAGGAGCAAACCAGGAGAAGCAAGGTTTGGCACATCACATGACTGGCGCGCCGTCGAGCGGGACGTCAATCACGACCAAACAGCTCGGCTCTTTTGAGGTTCTGCCAAATTTAAAGCTTGCGATTGCCAATGTACAGATACATTCGATGTATTCAGTTGGATAGTTTAGTTAGTCCTTTGTGATTCTACAAACTTGTTCGACGCTTCTTCCTCAAATCACCGAAGCGCTGGCAGAGGTAGCCACGCTAGCGCTTCCAGACGCAGAGGGAAAGCCGATTGACATGTCCTGGAAATACGCAGAGTGAGCAGTGATTCCGAGAGAGTGAAAACGTGGAAAGTAAATCGATAGCAGGATCAAAGCGAAGCAGAATACAGCTTCGAAAGATAGTAACACAAGGGAGAGCGTAGGAATGGAATGCAAACTGCGACGAATCGAAATGTAGGTGGTACAACATCTGCGAAAGAAAACAGAATCAGCAACTAGAGGATACGGGCAAACACTAACATGGGTACGGTTATCCGAAAAAATTGAAATGGCAGCTACTGCGCGCCGTCTTGTTATTGGCGTCGTAGTCCTTCGGTCGTCGGAACAGCAGGACGCGGAGCTCAGCTGCTATACGTCGAACGTTTGAGGTAAATCCACGGAAAATCCAGTGCCACATACCGTGCACCCCATAGTGCTCTCAGCAGAGACTCTGCATTATCCCAATGCCGCGCCATTCCGCGTCCGCAAGCAGCCGCAGCGTGCGCCCGTCCTGGGTGAAGAAATCCTTCGGGACAAGTCGAAGCAGCGGCTTCGGGAGCACGACGTGGCGGTACTCATACAGATCGTCAGAGTAGCGGTCGGAGTATTGGATCCTCGTCTATCATGGTGTTTTCGTCAGTGGCGCGCAGTTTGAATGGGGTTTCGAGGGATACTTTTCGGTGAGCGCCTCCATTCTCTGCTCCTCCTCCTGCTCTTTGGTGAGCTGTGAGGACATGGCGGGCCATTTCGGAATCTAGCTCCTGTTTGAATGGCCTCGGGTGTTGGTTCTTCGCCGCACAGAGTGTTCGGGATCCCGGGAATGGTGGTGCGACTCAGGGGCCGACAGCGTGACAGTAACGCCCTCGTGATCGTTACGTTGTGACTGTTGGCGATCTTTCTCTCATCTCTCATGTCGAGGAGGCAAAAATCGTCGTACAGGTTTTGCGGTGTGTTCATTCGCCTTCCGAGTATTCTCCTTAGACCAGGCACGGCTCACATGCTCACCAGCCGGGCAACTCAGCTCTGATGGTTCAAGTTCCTGGGTAAGCTTGTGTCCGCCTCGCAGTTAGTAGTGATTGATTCTCAGGTACTTTCAACCCGAGCGCATATTTCAACCGAGCCATTGATACCCTTCTGGTAACTTTTGGCCGTTCCATCGGCGCCGTATTGCCTACCGCACGTGATGACATAATTGACTTGAGTCATCATAGCGGGAGAAAGGCGGATTGGGGAATTACAAGAGAATCTCTGTGAACGAGCTGCATTAACGTTTCCTCAGCTGTCTCATCCCATGTCGCACTACACGCCTCACACCGAAGCAACTCCCAACGGCTCCTCTCTTTCTGTGACGAGGGTTGCTTCGAATGAACGAGAAAAATCTGAACAGCAGGCAACCACGGAAGTTGAGAAGGAGAAGGTCTTCCCTCACGGCTTGAAGCTGGTAGTTCTCATGGTCGCGCTCTGCCTCGCGTTCTTCTTCGTTGCACTCTACAGCAGTATCATCGCCACCGCTATCCCCAAAATCACCGAGCAGTTCAAGTCTCTCGCTGACGTTGGTTGGGTATATAAATTTAACCAACTATTATGATTATTCAACCGCTTACTCTCTCGACCAGTACGGAAGCTCGTAAGTTGTGCGACCCTCAATCCTACCTCCGCCCATTCTTCCCACCTTTTTCAGGGTATCTACTCGTATGTCCTTTTACTTGCGCCGCGTGCCCGTGGCCAATTCCAACCAGGCCATCTCGGCAACCCAACTGCTCTTCAGGAAATTCTACACGTTATTTCCCGTCAAATCGGTGAGCCACCGCTACCCCGCCCGCCTTCGCCTCGCTTCTGCTTCTGGCGCTCAATAAGTATATACCAGATAGGTCTTCTTCGCAGCGATCTCGCTCTTCGAACTCGGCAGCCTCATCTGCGGCGTAGCGCCCACCTCCAAAGCGCTGATCATCGGCCGGGCAATCGCGGGGTTGGGCAGCGCGGGGATTTTCACGGGCGCGCTTATCAGTTAGTCTTGCACCATAGAGCTCCCGTTGGTGAATTGTGCGTACTGACGTACCCTACCTTTAGTTATCGGTCAGTTTCTTCCAATGCCATTTCGGCCTCAGCGGTCCCGGTCCCCCATCATAATTCAGAGTCAACTTGTCCACAGCGCACGCGGTACCATTGGCAAAGCGACCCATGTACACTGGGTTGGTAGGAGCGATGTACGGTATAGCCAATGTTGCGGGGCCGCTCATGGGTGCGTTGCCCACTCAGTCTAGTATCCAATGCTAAACTCACACCTCAATCCATTGTGATGTAGGCGGTGCATTTACTGATAAGGTCTCCTGGCGGTGGTATGTACACTCCTCTTCTCTCCTCCTCGTTACTCATCCTAAATGCGTTCCGACAGGTGCTTCTACGGTATTACCTTTTTTCTGCATCCACTTCGTTGCACTAAGCTGAACAACCACGTAGTAAACCTCCCCATCGGCGGGGTGACCATATTCATCATCGCATTTATTCTCAAGGTGCCCAAAAGCGCAGAACACAAGGCGCCGGAAACGCCGCTGACCCTGAGGCAAAGAGTCGAGTGGTTCGATCCCTGGTAAGTATTTCTTTTCCTTTCCTTCGTTTGCCACTCGCCCTTCACCTGCGTGGAATAACGATGATTGACACGCCGGGGGCACGCTCATCTTCATCCCGGCCATCGTGAGCCTGCCCCTCGCGCTGCAATGGGGCGGCTCCAAATACGCGTGGGACAACGGCCGCATTATCGCGCTCTTCGTCCTCTTCAGGATTTTGATCACCGCCTTCGTCGGGATCCAGTGAGTGTTTCAGTGCCGGTGCATATCGTGGACGCTAATACTCTCCAAGAATCTGGCAGCAAGAAAATGCGACGGTCCCGCCTCGGATCTTGATGAGACGCAGCATCTGGGCCGGGGGCTGGTTCTCCCTGGCGCTCGGCGCAAGTTTCTTCGTATTCGTGTATTACCTCCCCATATGGTTCCAGGCGATCAAGGGTACTTCTGCGGTACGTGGACCCACTCAATTATGAATACTTAACACCAAGATTGACCTTGACCGCCGTTGAAATCAGGTCTAGAGCGGCATGTACGTGCCGTACCCTCCCCAAGGAAAGATTCGATGCTGATTTTTTATTATTTTTGTGGGCAGCGACAACCTCCCTATGCTGCTCGCGCTCGTGCTCTCCAGCATTACTTCCGGCATCCTCATCACGCTGTTCGGATACTACATCCCCGCGATCTGGCTTTCGACCGTGTTGATGACTTTCGGTGCGGGGCTGATATCGACATTCAAGCCCAACGCGGGCTAGGCGAAGTGGATCGGGTACCAGGTCCTCTGCGGATTCGGGCTCGGGTGCGGAACGCAGGCGCCTGTCATGGCCGCCCAGACCGTGCTTAAACTCAAGGATGTGCCGATTGGGACGTCGCTCTAGATATTCATGCAGACGCTGGTATGACATTTCGTTCCTTGATACATTGTTCCTGAGTAACACTTCAGGGCGGCGCGCTCTTCATCTCGGTCGCGCAAAACGTGTTCCAGAAGAAACTGATCTGGCCTCGCCGCGCGCGTCCCCGAAGTCCCGGACGAGCTCATCTTCGCCGGTGCGACGAACCTCAAACGCGCCATGGATCCACAATTGCTGCCTGCCGTGCTCGAGGTGTATAACGCCGCGTTAGCCAGTGCGTTTCAGGTTGGGGTCGCGATGGCGGGGGTGTCGATTGTCGGGGCATTGGCTATGGAGTGGAAGAGCGTTAAAGGGAAGAATGGGGAGATGGCGGCCGCGTAGGTTGATTTTCGTCTGTTTATGGCACCGGATCGGCTGGAATTCAGCGAATAAGTAACAGATTCCCGTAGTAGAGACATGAATCCAGCTGAAGTTGATAACGCCATATTTAATTATTTGAAGAAAATGATAACACAATTCTTTAAATATTTGGACTCACCATTTGAAAGATGAAAACTTTTTTTTTTTCGGCCTCACAGCCGACCCTACCTACCTCCCCTCTATCCCGGCTTGACCGGCCCGAACCCCCTTGAGTACTATCCTGAGATGAGGTGGCACCTGATTGTAAGATATTTACGGAAGGAAAACCTGAAACAGCAGGGAAGAGACAGGTGGAATAAAGTTCGGCTTCGACCTTAAGAGGGGGACTGAGCATCGTCGGCAATTCGACCAAGCTCCTGTCGACTTGCTGACGTTTGTCAGGAACCGGGGAAACCTTGGAATTTCGTACAGGATTGAACATTCCGGCACCTTGGCCCTCGTTGCGACAGAAATCCACATTTGTGTCCATCCCCCAGCATCCTGATCTGCCTTCATCCACCCCAATGTCGCTCTCACTATGCGACAGGTCCCTTGAGTACTACCCTGAGATGAGGTGGCACCTGATTGTAAGATATTTACGGAATGAAAACCTGAAACAGCAGGGAAGAGACAGGTGGAATAAAGTTCGACCTCGACCTTAAGAGGGGGACTGAGCATCTTCGGCAATTAGACCAAGCTCCTGTCTACTCCCTGACGTTTGTCAGGACCCGGAGAAACCCTGGAATTTCGTACAGGATTGAACATGCCGGCACCTTGGCCCTCGTTGCGACAGAAATCCACATACCGTAACCTTTGTTCCCGGTGTCCATCCCCCAGCATCCGGATCTGCCTTCATCCACCACAATGTCGCTCTCACTACGCGACAGGTCCGAGTCCGACAGGTCCCTAGACCCACAAATCTCGTATGTGCCCATCCGCGAGGTGGACAGCTTACTGACGAACCCTCCTACCAGCCGGCGTGTCATTTTGGGACTCGTAATCCCTGGACTCGGGCTGAGCACAGCCTTACTGGCTCTCTACGCATATGCCTCATGGAAAGTGGTGTCGCGACGATACCTAGACCGGGTGAGTTTCCGCCTGCTCACATACGCTCTGGTCGCAAAGTACGTGGACTTTCTGTATCGTAATCAAGTATACACAACTCCCCGCTAGTTTCGTCTTTGGTGTTTCATTTACCACAACCGCCCTTGCGGAGTATCCTGACTGGCGGTGCTCTCTCTCATCTTTTCTCACCAATGTACGGGGTCTTGCCTTTGCATTTCGGCGCCTGATTTTTATCCTCCAACAGTCAAGTTTTATGTTCTCTGCTGGGCTGTTCTTCTGCATATCGCTCAACGTCCCGTGAGCCCATCGACACATGGATAATTTCAGCTCTGAAACATAGCTAGACTGGTGGTTGTGCACAACGTCAACGGTCAGGGGATGGAAAAATATTATGTAGCTGGAACCACCCTCATTTGCCTCATCTGCACTGTCCCGCCATACGCATCGGGCAATCTCGGGCATGTTCCTGATTCTCATCGAAGTAATGAGCCTTGCATTTCTCACTTTGCTTTCGCGCAGATGGAACGCAGTCAGCAAGACTTGCTGGTACAACAGCACAGATCCGGAGACCAGGTTTCGCTGGCTCATCGGCGCGCAGACGTCCTGGATTATACTTTTTGCCGTGGGGGAAATTGCCGCATTCCTAATCATTCTCGGATACCTCATTGCGCATGAAGTGAGCCTTTAACTACTCCCTCCCGCGTCCCATGTACCATAACCGCAGACCGACAGCTCCACCTCATATGCCGCCCTGCGAACACTGTGGCGTCCGAAGGGGCCGGCTCAACGATCTTGAAGTTCCGATATATCATCCTGCGCATCGGTGGGTGGGCCCAAAGAACAAAAAGGAATTACGAGGGAAAATAAATACATGCACAGGCATATACACGCTTGCCTCGTTCGTGCTCAACCTCACTGCAGCCGCGAGGGACTTGCATGAGTTCCGTAAGTACAAAATGGGGGCCCCTGAATCGACGAAACTCGTATGTCTGCCACTCTATTCAGCGCCACCATTTGAATAACCTCATTCATCGTCATGATGAGCAGGATATGATACTGTTGCTCGTTGGTATGTGCGATTTCGAACCTGTCTAGTATTAAACATTGATCCATTTCAAATTTGCGCAGACATCGCCAGCTGCGCCGGACGCCCGCTCATCTACGGCCTGCTTGCTGCCACAGATCCAGTGCGTCTCGTGTTCCGTTCTTCTTCATAGTGACAATGTGCCGCTGACCCAATAACCATCCAGTCATTCATCCGGGCATTAAAGGCCTTGCGGCACCCCGAAGCCGAGTCCCCAACGCAGTTTGGCGGCCGCAGCTACTGTCTGTCAACCATCGTGGACATGCCACCGCACGAGACCTATTTCTACGACAGTGAAGCTCTCCATATCGAACGTGCGCAACAGGAGTGGGTGCGCGCGGCGCAGGAGAGCTCCACCGGGCCCGAAAGAGACCTGGGGATGGGGAAGGAGTGGTGGTCCTACCTTGGACACGATGCGAGTATGTCGGCCACGAGGTTATCGATATCTGGACCCGCACCGACCCTGCCAACGATTGACGTGGACTTGGTGTACCATATTTAATATCACTTTATGTATTTATTAGATTAAAACCGAGCCTATAAACGTCGGCCGTGTTATAGCTTTTTCTGTGTGATTTAACAAAAATGAAGGCGGATGGGGCAAAAACAACCAAGGCTCACATTCGACCGCAAGGTGAACATGCCGTGAACATGCCGATCGGCTTGAACCCAACCTTGCCTATGGAGGTGCACGAGCCGTGAGTTCAACCCATCGGTATGATTATCACAATCTCCCTATTTATAAAATTAAGCCTGTCCGTCCGTCTGAAGCTTTTTAAACTCCGCTTTTAATATATCATTCCGGCAGAAGTGGGAGCCGGCGCGAAGCGCCGGCGAGCGCTTGTATATTCTAAATTTAAGACCTTTCTTATGGGTATTTCCTCTCCCTAAACTCAAGACGCGTTTTGCACATCATTTGCCGACGACCGGATCACTACTACTGAACTCGAACTCGAACCGAATTCAGTGAGACACGCGGAGCTAGCAAATGGCTCATCGGTAGTCGACGGCATTGCTGATCGCCGTGATGCATTTGTTTCTTCAATCCATCGCGGAGCCGGCGGACGATCGCTCCACAGCTCAATCTGCCAGAGCCTCCAAAGAATCGCTCCTCTGATAGAACTAGGGTTCATTCCGCCAGTTGTAGTTTACAGAAAGCCCGAATTGACCTTTGAGGCGTAACAGGGAACCAATGCGCTGCATATGCCATATATAAGCACTGATTTCAGATTTCGAGATCCTGTTGGAGCTTCCTGCGATGGACAGCTGCGCGTAGGTGATCTGCGGAGGTTATCGGTCGACTTGGATAGCAGTCGACGATATGACCGTTCCAATCGTCCTTCTGGCATTTCTTGTTGCAATACCACACTTTCTTGCATGCGGAGCATCGCACCTTGGCTGATACGCCACACAAGGCACATAGATGATGGGGTGTGAGAGTGATGAGAGCGTTAGGAGCTGGTTTGAATACACTGAGATGTTTGAGGAACCAGGGATAATAAGCGCCCTTGTTACCCATCGGCTGCGATGCTTCGTGAGGATATGCAGAGCCATGGTAGAGCCAAACTCACCTCATATAACGCTTTTATATTTTCGACCATCGTTCCAGATAACCTCCATTCGTGTAATGTGCTTGGCCCAACGTCGTGATACTTCAGAATACCAGCGTAGAGGCCCAGAAGGTGTGTTTTGTCTTCGGGAGTGCGGACACGATTGAATAAATAGTCCTCATTTGTCTGAGGGTTATCGGGAAACATGTCATCAAACGTCGCAGTCGCCAGGTTATCGGCAGTAGTAAGTGGACGGCGTGGGTTCGTGCAATAACGAACACGCCAATCAGCTCAGTTTTCGAGACATGATTGTCAATGTCCACGCTGCTGGGACGGGTTCGACGAACTCACGGTCAAGAATAGATAGGGATGGACACGGGTACCAGGTCAACCCGTGGGTTTGGCGGACAGGTATTCGCGGGTACGGGTACGGGTTGGCTTTTCTCAACCTGCGTCGTTTCCGCGTACCCGACCCGCAAACTGGCGGGTTTTGCTGGGTCCAACTTTTGGTGGTTTGGAGGTTTGAATCGCTCGGAGTGGTGGTATATCTGAAAAGAAATACGGAGGTACCTGTCAATTTCTGTGATTTGCAACATACCAGTAGGCTCTGCACACCTTTTACTTCGCAGTTTTCAAATAACTGACTGGTTTGGAGCCACATCCGAAGGTGCTCCATTAAAATGTTCCCAAAGGTGAATGTAGACCTTGGTTCAAGGAATTTCTCCTCTTTAGATGTGTTTCTTTCATTGACTTAAAGCTCTAGGAGTCCATTTTCATGCAGACACAAAGACTATTGACACCCGCACACGGATTTGGAAACCCGCAGGTACGTCGTCACCCGCGGGTAAACCCGTGCGGGTTCTGGACCCGACCCGTACCGGGTACGGAAATAGACAGGTTGCGCCACAGCCGCATGCGGCTTTCAAAGCCGCCTGCGGGGTTGTGTTCTCTTGCTCCTGAACATCGCCATGACTGCTATATAACATTTCCTGGACCACCAGAACGAAAAGAGAAAAAGCCGCATGCGGCTTTGCGCAACCTGTCTAATGACGGGTCCGGGTACGGGTTCGCGCCCTGGTACCCGCGGAAGAATAGAAACAAGTGACCAGCTGGCGTAGTGTCGGCGAGATTGGCTGAGGTTACAATGTGATTGTGAACTCTACGCCGAATCAAATTGCTCCAGCCAGCCAGAGCCAGCAAACTTGTAGAATTCCTCCACCAGAATTCTGGGGACCCGGATTATGCTTGCGCCAGGGCAAATAGTTCACAGAGAACACGAATTTGGAGCCGAATGAACTGGAATGACTTGGAAGTATGTATGCGTACCGCCGTGTAATGACTTGGAAGCTTGCGTAAGTACTGCCGTGTGATGGTTTGAGAAGCAAGTTTGGGCACATCACATGACGGTCGAATAGGACGTCAATCGCGAACAAACGGCACAACACCTTCAGATTCCGCCAAATTCAAGCGTGCGATTGTCCATTCGATGTATTTACAGTGGGATGGTCTAGTTAGTCCTTTGTGATTCTACAAACTTGTTCCACACTTCTTTCCTCAAACCACGGAGATGCTAGCAGAGGGAGCCGCGCTAGCACTTTCAGCCGCTGAGGGAAAGCCGGTCGGCGTATCCGTAAACGTGGTCGTGGCGGTAGCCGTGGGGGTGGCGAGGAAGGCAAGACAGGTGGTGAAGACTGCCTCATCGGGGACGGGCTGCCGAAATTATTAGACGCATGGTTGGAAAAAAACAGCAAGCTCACAATGATGGTCGCGCCGGGGCCACCCGCGAACGAGAGCGTGTCCGACAGAGTGGGGATCGGTTCGCTGAACGTGCTCCCCGTGAATGATGTCACACCCTAATAACAATCAATTGCAGATCGGTTTTCAGCCTTACTTACATGACATACCGGGGCGGAAGATACAGAGACACTGCCGCTGGCCTGTAGTTGCGTTAACAAGAAATATATATCAATTTTCAGGCGCTCGCACCGTCGCGGTAGCGGATGTGCCCTGCCAGTACATGATCGTAAGCATTCAAATTTGGTTGGGCGGCTCATGGGGACTGACCGTCGATACCGGAGACGCAAAGGTGAGCGTAAGACATGTCGTATAGATTCCCGTTACGACATAACCCCCGGTAGGAGTTGGCACGGTGCTGGTGGGCGGGGCCGACAAGGTTGACACACTCACGATACCCGAACTCGACGCAAGCACACTCGATACCGGAGGAGCCGCAGAATCCTGGAAAAGACAGGCCAGTTAGCAGAGTTCAGATGAATCAGCGTATTAGCCACCCACCGAGAGTATGGCAGCGCTAGCACCAGAAGCACCGAGGGCCACAGAGAAGAGTGTTGCGAAGGACTTCATAGTGAGTGGAATTGAGATGGAGTAGCTTTAGGTCCTGGAACGATGAATGATGGAAGGAAACGAAATATAGCGCACCATCGCAGGGAGGGCTTTTATACAAGCCAACGCCGCATCACGTGAACCGCACCACAGACAGATGCAACGTTGTGTCATTACTCCACAATAAATGCTGCTGCGGAAATGAAACCATGAGATTACGGAGTAAATTAACCGAGAGGACCGCATCGGAATAATGTCTGGCAATTCAAGGATAGCGACTATGGAGAAGATTATCGACTGAGAACAAAAGTCAAAGCAAAGTTGAATCCGTGGTTGAATCGCATACACCCTCGGCAATTTTGAGGGGAAGTAGTGTCTAGTAAGAAACTCTGCCGGAAGCAGTGGAGTCTCACTGTGGAGACTGAAATGAATAGCTGACGCCGGCATTATCAACGGAACGCGCCACAGCGGACCCGCCCTTAAACAACGGGACACCCATCGTAAGCAAAGCGCGCTGATCGCAACCGCTCCATTTGGTCTTGAGAGTCCTTCGCAGTCTTACTCTTTGAATTTCCATCGGGACGGCTAGTAATACTTTAGTAAAGCCTTAGACCGCGGTGCGGTTCGAGGCTTATGTGAGCTCTAATGCCGAAGGTGTCGGGGCCCGGCGCGAAGCAGAAGTTGGCAAGCGAAGGACATGTGCTGCTTGCTCCAGGATGGGGAATGTGTTGGAGGAGCCTGGCGGCGGTAGGCATGTGCGAACGAGAACAATTTACATTGAGAGCTTGCAAAATTCTTTCCGATTCAACTGGTGCCGAGGATTTGCCATCTGGTGTTGTTTTCGATTCTCAGGTTGTAAAATCATGGGGATCCTCGTTTATTTTGCGCTGAATACATTCTCGGAGGTATCGCAACCGAATACAAGGCGAGGCAACCAGAGTGAATACAAGCACTTTGAACTTGAACAACAGGAGATGGCATTAACGAGTCGACATCTCGGAACGGGAAATGCCGGCGCAAGTGATTGTTCTCCCCATCAACGAGAACAAATCCGAGCAGTGGTTGCTTTGGGCTGGTCCTCTCAAGCTTCCTATTCCTGGCACACGTCTTGCAGTCTTCGCAGACATCGTTGTCCGTTGAACGGGATTGATGTGCTCAACAGACAATGTTCAAACAAGGTTTACATTTGGTCGTCTTCGAAGGACCGACAAGGCAAGCATCAGAAACCTTCTTTGCTCACTTCAGAGCTCATTTATGTCAACCATTGAACAGGTACGGTTCAATAAGTCTCCGGTCTCCACCGAAAGCGTTGGATTGGGTAAGGCGTAGCCCAAAGCGGCGAAACTAGCAGAAGGGCCACAATTTGACGGGAGGGTCGGCTCTAGCCATTGAATAATATGTTTTCTTACTCCAGTCCGAGTGTCAAGAGACATGGGGCCGATCCACGGATGAAAGAGATGTGGTTCGTCACATGACCGATTCTAGACTCGCAGGGCCAGTCGACGTCCACTCCGTTACAAGACAGAGCAAGACACCGGAGCTGATTCCAGATTAAGGTGGAAAGCAAACAGATACAATATCAGAGCAAACATGATGGGACATCAAACACAGGGTAACCTCGTGGACGGACTGGACCCGCCCGTCGCCTGTTTGGGTGACGGATCTTCGCCCCGCCATTTCAGAGGGTCCAACTTTAAAAAACAACGCTTCCCCCGCCAAATCGCGAAATTTTGGGTTTTGAAAGCCTGAGCTGAGGATGGATAACTTTTCGCGCTCTATCGAATGAGCCTACTTTTTTTTTCCGACCTCCCAAAACATGCTGGTGTCATTTGAAAGAGAATTCAAAAATATCCACATTATGGGACCTAAAAACCCAAATTTCCATGTTTCGACGTTTTCTCGAGTCTTACCCTCTTAAATGGCGGGGAGAAAATCCATCACCAAAACATGCGACGGGGGGGCCCAGCCGGTCCCGGATTGTGTCGAGTTTACGATGGCATCAGTTATCACGGGACCGGCTGGTTTCACGAGCCTAGACTGATTCTAGACTCGCAGGGCCAGTCGACGTCCACTCCGTTACAAGACAGAGCAAGACACCGGAGCTGATTCCAGATTAAGGTGGAAAGCAAACAGATACAATATCAGAGCAACATGATGGGACATCAAACACAGGGTAACCTTGTGGTCCCGGATTGTGTCGAGTTTACGATGGCATCAGTTATCACGGGACCGGCTGGTTTCACGAGCCTAGACCGATTCACGTCTTGCTGAACAGCCAAATCGGAACAACAAAAACCTGATGGTTAACATCTTTTTGAGGATCCCAATATGATACTCATTTTGTATCCTCATTTCGATAAAAACTTGCGTCGGGTTCAAAAAACACCAGCCGCTCCCGGCTTGAATACAATGAAGTGATCGCAAGTTGATTGCAACATTGAACACTCTCCGACGGTCCAAGTGTATGTACATTTAATATTTCCCTGGATTGACCATGAAATCATTATATTTATACAAGACATGCCTTCGCTTCGCTCCGGCATGGATGGTGACAGCAGTTGGTGAAAATGAATATATATTCTGCAAAAGGAAAGACAACATCCGATAGATGTACTAGACTTATACTGGACATCCCAAGAAATTGTAACTCTACAGTTGCGACCCTAGAGCCCATTTGCAGGGCCGGAGATTCAGTGGGATGTTGAATGAGGGATTAGGTAGGTAGTACTATACGGCACGGTCCCGCTCAGGAACGCCGGTTTCAGGAAGTATCCCGGAGTACAGCAGATCAATTTATTCGAGGGTCCGGAAACATCCGCCGCCGAGCCGTATTTCAATTGTAATGGAATGTACGGCAAGTCGAGCGACGAAATAGAGCGGGATTACAGGAGGAAAGCGAGAAACGCACCGGTAAATCAAATTACATTGCTTCAGGCTAGCCAGCACCGGTGAACGTAAAGGATATGATGCTGTGCTAGGAAATGAAATCGCGTCAGTGTGACAAATAGGCCCAACATCGAATTAAAGTTGTAACGGTAGTGCGGGCGTTCTCCAATGTCGCGCCATTCGACTAATATACCGTGGGGGGGGTTAGGAATGTTGATCGCGTCAGTGAGGCGCTAAATGAATTGTACAGATGGGACGTACCTTGAGATAAGCAGAATTCTGCGACTTCAAAGAAACGAAAAATGTCAGAAGTGTGCTCTGCATCTGAGATGGTATTACGCATGAGTGCACCAATCGGATCGGAAGGGGTCGAATTTGAGATGGTGGAGTAGTGTATATGCTTGCCAGAACGTAGGATAAGCGAGCTATAGTTTGCACGCTGCGTCAGTAAAATGGGGCGGAAGATTAGATAGGTACCTGTACCACACGCTCGCTAGAAATGGCCATCGTATAGACAGGCACCACCTGGAAGGCGAATTCAGCAGATGCAGTTTAGTTCAAGTTCAATCCTCACCGAATGCAGACTCATTTTCGTCTGCGCAGAGAACTAAAACTTCTTGGATAAATGGAGCGTCAGTACATCGTCAAGATGCCAGTGGGGCGAAAACAATTAACGTTGACCTTGAAACACGTAGCTGCAGTCGAACAAAAGGATACGCTGATGTCCTCAAGGAATTGCACCCTAAAATGCGTCACTGGTCTGGCGACAAATATGCGCTATCCTCCAACGGATGAGCCTTGATAGAATGAGAAATACTTCATGAGATTTCCGAAGCATTCGCTAGACTTACATGTGGGCGAAAATCCAAAGAATAAAAGTCTTAACAGTCTGAAAACACGGTTGAGTACTCCCTGTTAACCTGCGTGAAATTGACATCGGAGTATATTGGGCAGACCGGGCGTACCTCCAATTGGACGATGCGACGACCATGGTAACGTCACGCAAATCACGGTGCAAGATTTGGTCTACTTACTTGAACCGAAAAGGGGTCGATTCGGCAGATGTTTTGCTGCCAAGGAAGAGAACTGATTCAAAGCTCTCGGTGGGATGATAGTGCATTGCAGCGGAGACTCACCGAGGATGGTATTCGGAGTTGAAGAAACCCCTGGGAACATACGCCTCGATAAGCGGCGTCGACGGGTGAGATGGGCAGCAATCAGGCCGGACGTGTCGGCCCCAGCCGCAAATCTAAAAAGAAAGAAAGAAAAATCAGATGTGATCTAAGAAAGAGGGAAGCCGATCAGTCTCCGGGCGTAGGGCGAGAAGTATATAGATCCATCTCGAATACCTCAGCTCTGTATTGAAGAATGGAAGGAAAGATGGAGTGGGAGTGAAATGCAGGTCATTATTTACCCCGTTCCCAGTGCGCGCAGGCATGGCCACGAAAACGGCGATTTGGGTGCATGCTACACTGAACCGAGCGCGCTTCGCTGGGCGGAGGAAGCTGAAGGATGGAAAATGGGACAAACAGCGCGATAAGCAGGAGAGAGATGATGGGAGTGGAGAAGCAAGAAGACGCCCAGTGGAACCTAGCCTTTTGAACGGGTGTTGAGCGGGTGATCGGGCGAAGTGAATGTTTGATGTATCGGGAGGACTCGGAAGTCAAATGGAAAGGAACCTGCCATTGTGGGCGTGCCATGGAGCAGCTGGGAACACCGGGTGCTTGAGGAACAGACAAAACACAAACAATCTGACTTGTAATAGCAAAGCGCCGGGGCGTCTAAGTTAAATTTTGATACAGATGGTCAGCTGAGACAACGATTGGAGTAATTTCGGCAGTACAAACAGGTGCATACTGATACGAGGCATCTGCTTAATATACGAGGTACTAGAGCTCTGGCCATTTATGGCCTATGTGTCTAGTCTGCTATGTACCGGTCTCTACACTACGGCGACGGTGGTCCCCACCCATTAAAGGGAGGCTGCGAGAACGCGCACTCCGGTTACCCCGAAGCGCGTCGTGACGCCCCCGTAGCCGGGACACCTCGTCGGCGGTACATGGTGCTACCGAAAAGTAAGTAGAGGAAATGGTGTGAAGCAATGTGGTCGATGGCTTGTACTGTAATACGTGTCGTGTGGGGATCAAGTGTAACGTGGGAGGGGGTAAGGGGCAGCGTGTTGCGGAAAGGGTGCCAGGGAGGGACGATGGTGGGTCCCATGGGAAGGAAGGGAAGAGGAGACAAAAACATAGAGAGAAGGAGACGGGGGGGAGCATAAGGGAGCATACGTATAGAGGAGGGGGCATACGAGCCGGTCAACGGCACGAGAAGGGAGGATATGGGGACGGAAAGCGTCTCATGAGGGTGCGGGTGTGTATCTAGGAAAGCGACCCGTAGCGGCGACATACGCCAGGAGCAGCATCTTGTTCTTGTGCTTGCCGAGTAAGGTCTTCTTGATGAGGGGGCTGGCACTTGTCCGCATACAGGGCACGTCGAAGGACATCGCGCTGGGCCGTGAAGCGCCAGCACGTAAGCAGGTAGTGGTTCACAGTCTCGGGCTCGCGACAATGCTGGCACAGGCCCGAGTCCACTGCCCCGAAGCGTGCGAGGTAGGCATTGAGGCCGGCATGGCCAGTGCGCATCTGTGTGATGATGCTGCACTGGCCCCAGTGCAGATACTCGTACCAGCGGAGCGTGCGCTGGCTCGGGGGGGTCTTGTCGAAGTTCTCGAAGCGCATGCCAACGCGGGATGAAGATCACGCGTCACCCCAATTGCGGGCGACCCGTTTCTTGTGTGAAGCCTTCATGGCGGCGATGCTGATAGGTAGATCGTGCAAGGCGCGGAGGGTGTGGGGAAGCTGTGCCGTCCTTTTCGCCTCCCCATCCACCGCCTCGTTTCCTTCGACATCTCGATGGCTAGGAACCCACGCGATGTGGAGCTGCTTCCGTTTCAGGTCGCGAAGAGTCTTGTGGAAGAGCTGAACCAGGTGTTACCCGGGCTGTGTGTGCGGGTTGGCGACTGCACGGATGGCGGCCTGGTTGTCGATGAGAGAGCATAAGCGGGGGATGCTGGCAATCAGGAGCAAACACAAGTAAGGATGTGTACTTACGGGTCACCCGCGGGTCTACCTCGAGCGGACCTGGACCCGTAACATTCTATACCCCACCCCTACAGGGGTACGGGTCTACTTATACCATACCCCTCATACCCCTCAATAATTTTACAACCCACAGTGTTGTCCCCGCGGGTTCAGAAACTGTCAAATTGCGCTGCGAAACTCAAGAACATGTAAATTATGAGTCGAAATAACAAAAATTATCTAGTCTGCAGTTCCGTCTACCTCGGTGTCCTCTTCCGGCTACGATACGGTGGGCCTCTTCGGACTGGCGACGATTGACGGGCACGGCCCGTGGCTCGACCGTCCATGAGTTTTCCAGATCTCCAACGGGACGGGACGGTCGATGGCACGGCCATCACGGGTGTACGGGTTGAGAACGCTTTTTTAATCTCGATTTCCTTCGCAATTCGGAATATTAGCTCCTTGCACAACCTCTCTGGAGTTGAACATATAACTCAATGAACTTGCAGAGGGCAGACCAACTCACCTGAACATGGGAGACTGAAAATTGACTTGGGGGTTAACCCTTAGAAGTATTATGACCCCCTCTCACTCCTGAACAGTGAGAGACCCTTTGAAAAGCTAGCCCTTTAGTTCCACCACACCAATTAAACTCGGCTGAAAAACCAAGAAGAGAAGGCAGAAAGAATCGAGGCACCGCATGAAACAAAACAAAAAAGCGAGCTAGTTCTCTGCAGTCGCGATATGTATCCCGAGAACGGCGCGACCAGATGGTGGCACCTGATCGGCGAAGAACGTGCGGGTAGTACCGACCGGTGCACCTTGTGGTTTACACACATAATATCATTCTGGCTCTTCCATTATGTTGAACCGCGCTCGGGAGAGCAATGAATCTAATTCAAGATCGACTCGCCAAAAAGATCGAGGGTCGAAACGCTTCCAGGTTTCACCGAAGAGTGTTGCACGCGACCTGGAGCCATAGAGTCGTGAAGGCGGTGGTTAGATATTGCAGTACTTACTGGAGATAGAACAATTTCCCCTTCGAGATGAATCACGTGGTAACCGGGAACTTCCGACTCTTCTTTCTTTCGCCATGCACGGGACGGTTGCGCGACGCGCCTTGGGCGGCCTTGTACCGCCGAAGATTGCAAGCCCGAAGCTGCTGGTGCGTTTCTTGTTCTTCTCCCTATCGTCTGGATCGCTTATGCGCCTTCTGGATCTCACTCTGTGCTCGCAGTCGGGAGCTTCCCCCTCGGGATCAGGGCCTCTTGCACCCCTCGTCGCCTTCTACTACAAGCTCCCCAAAGGCCCGGCGCCGGTTCCCGCCATTCGCGGTCTCAAAGCCCGCTTTTTCAGCGGAAAAAATGCGAGTGCTACCCCGGTATTAGGTCTCATCGGGGGGGTGTTTTTGGTCGGGTATACATTGGATTACCAGCGTGTGTTGCGCCTTTTCGAGCTCGAACTTCCGAAGCTTACGAGTCTCCCCGTTTTTCATTCTCGTATGATGCCACTGCAGTGCACCTCAGTGCGTATCCCTTTGATTTTGCCTCTTGCTCCTCTAACATGGAACGGATGTAGAGCACCATAAGAACAACGCTCATTGAAACTAGAGTGGCTGCTGATCGTTAAACGATTTAAATTGTCGCAAGTGTATACATACGTCGAATCAATCCCCTCTCTTTATAACTTAAGCTGGATCCCGACATTTTCGTCTCGGCAACATCCGCATACCACCAACTTGCATGTCGACATTGTTCGATGGGGCCTCCTGGCTCCCTGGGAGGTACCATTCTTCCCCCAACTACTGGAACCGGCCGCTATCCTGAGGAGTTTAATGCAAATAAATGTCGTCTAGAATCCGCCCATCTGTCCCGGCAGGAGCTTCCATCACACGGTCTGATTATTCCTGTTCAGGTGGATAAAGCGCGTAGTTTTGTTTCTTTCGGCTTTCTCTGGTACCTCGCACCTACTCATCTGCGTTTCAGCGTTCCGGGCTCGCGGCTGCTTCAGGAACCAGCTGGGCAGTGCATCGGATGTGGTGTGTGGAACACGGCCAGACTCCATAGGTCAGGGGCAAACTTCTTAACTGGCAATACGGTGTTCGACTCCCCGCGTCCGAATTCGGTGATCGTATGTCTTTTTGACGTCCACCATGGACACTCCTCCGCCTCTGTTCACACCGGGACCTAGGACCGATCAACACAGCCGGACTCTAATCTTCCTCAGAACACGATTCCACAGCTGACAATGCGAGATTTGCGCGCGCGGGCGCCCGTATACCGTTCTGATGCGTCTCTTTATCACTTTCTCCCATTGATTCGTTTTTCGCGCTAGGTCTGAAAGCCCGTCTCGTCTCGGCCCCTCCTTGCGGCTTTTTCGGCATTCTGCCGCATCCAGCACAGACAGACTGCAACGAGTCGGACGTCGTGTATGGGACACAGCCAGATTCTGTTCGTGAAGAAACCGCACATTATTCGCTGGCTGTCCGGGGTTCGATCCCCCGCATCCGAATAGGAAGGAGGGCCGTCCTCTTTTCCGGTGAACCGAAGGTGTTGGAAGAGGCTTGCAGGTTCTCTATTTTCTGGTAGGTCGAGGCTAACCCATTGTTAGCTGTCCCCTAGTTAATTTCGTCCCACCAAGAAAAAATATTTGCAGTGTTTGGGGCAAGTTTGGGGTTCAGACTGCGAATCTACGATGGTTCCCGAGACACTGCCGAGACACATCTGAGTGATGAGGTGTGACAGCCGTCCCTCTCTCTCTCCACCATTGTCCTCAATGATCATGCCGCCGGATAACACCCAACCCATTGGATATCCAGGAGCTGGTGGATCGCTGTATCGACTGTGTCGGTGAAATCGGGAACGTTCCTCTCTACCATCGCACACACACCCTCATGTCCTGCGCCTTGGTGTGCCGTTCCTGGGTACGTGCAGCCCAAGCGAACCTCTTGCGAGACCCCCATGCAACAAACATTTGCATGTTCACGTCGAATCGCCGTTTGGTCGACTTTCACACTACATTGACAAACTTTCCTCGTCTGATCCACCATATCCGCCGTCTCTCCATCGCAGTCGATGGCGCGAATCGCCGCGCGATTAGCCAGAACACGCTCAAGAAGATGTGCGGACTTCCGTCCACGTACCTGGACAGCATACACTGCATTTCGACGGCTCCTGGAGCCACATGAGTCCAGCTTTGGCGAGCCTTAGCCGAGATCGGTTGAGACGCCTCGGCAGGGTCTGCCCGTGGTCTGCCGGGCAAGGCTGTGCCCAGCGATGACGAGGTGCGTGCGAGGCGGCCTCGAACCACCTAGCACAACCTCTCTCGAGGTGCGCCGAGTCCCTCAGCGGACTGTGTCCTTCTGTAGTCACCTTCCTCAGTACTTGACTCAAATCCAAGCCCTCGTTGCCCATTTTGTCGCATCAATCAGATCAAAAGGCCGGTGGGAAACGGCCCCGGAAACCCGCGACCTGCGGGTTTCCCACGGATCCGGACATGATCCAGTGTCCTCGTAATTTCTGTCAGAGAGAATTACACTGGGAAATATGGGACCTAATACTTGGGGATGTATCCATTTCACCTAAAGATGAGAGGTATTTGATAGGAGCATCGGCGAGCTGAAAGATTCGAAGTCGCAACGCCATTTTGTCACCGTGATGTCACGGTCATGTCCTTCCCACGTCAACTTGAGATGTGTTGTGATCACTTACAGGTTGCGTACTTAGCATGGTCGAGTCCAAGAGCCCAAGTGATCCTCTGCATACCTTGAGCAAACCTCGGCAGGGTCTGCCAAGGTCCAAGTGTGTCCAGGTGTGCCGAGCAACCTCGGCACAGGCTTGGGTCGAGGAGCCATCAAAATGCAGTGATATCCGCTCTCATCCGCAGGCGCCTATATGACCACTCCCCGCTCCAACAGCTGACCTCGAATTGGACATCTTGCTAGAAGACGTCCGCTTTTTCCCGCCGTCTGGCAACGCTGCTATCCTGCCCTTGAGCGTTTCGCTGGATTTCGATTTCGATGACGATTATGAACCATATCTCAGGGCTCCTCCCACCGACATCATACCCATCCGGCTCGATTCGCTCCGCCTAGCATTCAGCTACGAGGATGGGAAACCAGCTGCCTTGGATTTGTATGACTGGGCCTTGCATCATCCTATCTCAAAGCGTTTTCGATCCACGACAAGATGGCGGTCCCTTGGGAGCGGTTTGCAAAAACGGTTCAAGTCCTCGATGTGTTCTCCCCGTGCGTACTTCTACCGCTTTCAAAGCTTGGGATAGCTGGGTTGATATCCCTGACAAGGCGCGGAAAGACGCACTGGACCGTCCCTTGGGAGCGGTTTGCAAAAACGGTTCAAGTCCTCGATGTGTTCGCCCCGTGCGTACTTCTACCGCTTTCAAAGCTTGGGATAGCTGGGTTGATATCCCTGACAAGGCGCGGAAAGACGCACTGGACCTCTCTGCGTTCCCAAATCTCTCCGTCTTTCGGATGTCACGGGACGGGTCTAATTCCCCCATGATGCTTGCGACGCTGTCCACCCTCGCGTCCTCCAGCGTCCGCAGAGTTAGGATTGACTTGATGCACAAGGCTATCCTGCTCTCGATGAAGCGGAATACGGCCCGCTTGACGCTATATTGTCAATCCTGCCGAATCCGCCCACCATCGAGTTTGAAGTCGTCCTAGGAGGATCAACGTACAAGACCGCGATGAAGTCCTTTCCCGGATTGAAATCACGAGACATGGTGAGTTGCATCCCTTGTGGGATTGTAGGTAATCTCAAGGACTTGGCATGTAGCTGCGCTTTGTTCCGCGTCGGGAAAAACTATTTGACGATTGGTGGAAGGTATGTCACCAGACACGGATAGGGCATTCATATCGACGTCCCCAGATTTCAGTGGATGCAGATACACTGTGATTGGGATACACAGTTACCGAACGTCGTCCGCGCTGTCCTCTGCTCCTTCATTTTCATCTTTCCCTAGTTAACGATTTTGATTTAGCGGTTTCTTGATTTTCCCTGCATCTGGGTCCCGTTCAATTGAACACTTGGATTCAATTTCTTGTTTTGTTGTGACACTATTCCAACCCTTCGCGGTCTCTACACTGGCGTTGTTTCTCTTCGACGGCAATCTCAACGCCCCGATCGGAATCGCAAGCACTGGATCCACACGTAGTCTACGCTACTGCGAAAGATGAGAACGGCTTCACAGAAATTTTTGAGACTCGATGGTTGCGATAGTAATAGACATTCACAGCCGAGGGAGGGATAGGCTTGCACACGACTTAATGCAGTAGATGAATGGTTGCGATCGCAGTCCAGTACTCGACATGGACAGCGAAGCTCATAGCCGAGAAAGGGTGGCTTGCACTGCACAGTACCGCTTAAGAACGCCGGAAAGAACGCCCATCCGGGGAAACCTGCGCTGATCCTCAGTTGAAGTGTGCTGCTGCGGGACGCCCATCGGCTCTAACTCAGATGACCGGTGAAAATCAGGCTGCCTCAAAAAATGGAGTTCATAACACAAGGGACAAACTAAAATAAAATATCCATGTGGAGTCGGGTGACAAGGGAGACGGAGAGGAACCTGAAGGTTGTGGAATTTCCAGGCAATGTCTCGTCTTCTCAAGAAAGTTTGTAGTAAGTTTGTCCGAGGTGTTAAGTTCTTACTGTTCCCGCCTTCCTGGGCGACAGGAGACAGCGACCCCACTCTGCTGTGGATTAACTCCAATTGAATTCCAAAACAGCAGGTGGGGAGGAGTCAAGGAAGGATAAAGACCGGGAACAATGATCGGGAGAAAGTGAGCAGATACGTTCATATTTGCTACCTTGAGGATACTACTGGCTCCAGGTTACGCAGCGTTGGTTCTACTTGGACAGCTAGACTGAATGAACGCACATCTTCGGATCAAGCCTCAGCGGGTTTAGTTGACAGCACAGGACACCGAATTGATCGCGAATCTTTCAGGCTTACACCAACCGGCTGACGAAAACAATACGAGGTTTTGAAGGCCTTTTAGCCTAAGCCAGCATCGACGGAGCTCTAGTGATGGTTGGGGGAGAATATGCACTGGAAGCGGTGAAGGGAGCGTCCAGCCCATGTTGCTGCACGGGCAGGTCGGTGATGATGCCCTTTGGTCTCTTCAGTCCGTGTAATTGATGTTGAGGCAGGTACGTTGAATTACACCAGACGGTCCTACTTGGGAACACCGAAATGACTGTTATCCCGTCGTCTCTGACTTTGAGCGATATTCCGACGTCCGGTAATTTTTAAGCTTCCAACGGTCGGATAAGCGGAAAACACTCGAAGGAGGTAATGTCGGCAATTGCGACAACACCGCTTAAGAAGTTGATGTCTGAAGATGAATGTGGCGACTAGTAAGCCAGCTATATTCCAAGATAGCGGAGCTGCATACTGCTATACTTTTCTGCCATCTCAGTCAACCACGAACTCAATACTACAGCAGAACACGAACAGTGATTACTAAGAGTCAACATTCAAAATTCAAACGCCGCGGGACGAAACCTCCTAACCAAAAGTAAACGCTGAGGTTGGCGCTGTGGTTGGCGACGAGGCAGAGTAGGGCAGAGTTAAAATTTCCATTATCAAATGCGTGGATCTGTAGAAACCTGAGTCCCCAGTTCGGTGAGCTAATGCTATGCTCACTCTGTTGCGGCCGGTCCAAAGTCATGATTGACGCTCGACTTTTTTTTTTGCTTCCAATACGGGCCGCCGCTCGTGCGTTTCAGACATGGAATAAATCCATCAGAATGAGTCTCCGGCTATCACCTTTCGTGTTTGGCATCAAGATTCCTAGTCCGTGCCGGCACAGCATCGTGCTTTTGATTCTCACCATCACAACGCAAAATCCTCTGTGCCAGATCGCGCCATTCACTCACCGTGAATGTAAGTTACGACGATGCGGTTATGCGCTAATCTCCAAACCGAATCATTCCCCCGGGCTCCGTGTCTGATTCATAGTTTCACCCCATTGACTGGTCGAACTCGATCAAACGAGCGGGGTCTATGTTGAATTCATCCCACAAGGTTGAAGGCAGCACCTGACAGCATGATTTCTTCGCTCACATCACGTCTCACGCAAGGCCCGCACTATGTATCTCAAAAAGATTAATATTTTGCCCAGTATCGGGGTATGTGCGATAGCCATCGGCAATTGAGCAGGAAGGTGAAAAATGGTGATTTACTTGCAAACTGTCTTGCAGAATCACCGATTGACAGACGACGATCCCGAGGCGATCTTTTATATATTTTCCCGAAGACAGATGATGGCAGATATGATGGCCCTCTATTTTCGGTGATCCGTGTGTATGCCACTTGTGTGTCCTTGTGCATCCAGGTTTCCCGAAGGCATTCTGGATCACCGCGTTCCAGGTCGGGAACCTGTGTCAAAATCATCTCACTGGTTTCACAGCTTCGCCAACCGGATTTGCGCTTCGGCAACTGCTAAAAGCGGTATTTCATCAGTGATGGGTAGATTGTTAATATGCTGGAATGTCTCTCCCACACCAGCGCCTGCACAGTGAACCCTCGGGAGGTGTGTCGAATTCAAATTTGACGCCGATCAGATGTCCAAAATCAGGTTGTCCAGGGCCAATGTGTTCACCATCGCCTTTGTTGCACTCTGCGAAATGTCTCATCATGATTCAATGTTCGTGGGGGAGTACTTATACAGCAGGTAACTCTGGTCGAGGATAACGTATCTGGCACACCGAACACAATGTCAACCCCACAATCACTGCCCCAGTCCACACCATTTGCGATGAAGCGCCGCCGTACGCTCATGGCTTGCTTGAGTTGCCGGAAGAGGAAAGTTCGTGTACGCATATATTCTCTTCATTCTCTCCTTCAATAATTCTAACATTCTCCGCAGTGCATGACCACAGAACAACCCCCGAAAACCCCTGCGCACGCTGCACAAAGAAGAAAATTCCGTGCGAATACGTCCCCGCCGATCAGGACGACTATTCCTCCAGCTACTCCAGCTCCCCCCAGACGCCCGAGTTCCCAGAGACCGAACTCCCGACATCGCGTTTTGCGATGCAAATGGCCGCGTCATCCTCTACCCGGTCATCTCCGCGGAACACTCCGTCGCCGTACCATGACGCCCGTGCAAATCGGCGCCGGGGGGGTGCGTCGCCTCTCCCGTACACTGGGCCCCCGCCGTCCAGCCGCCGCCCCCGCTACTCTGGAAACTACTATCCCGATCTCTCGCTTTCGTACGATTGCACGTCGATGCCATTACAATCCATGAAATACCCGTACTACGACCCCACTGCCGACCCTTACGCCACCGGAAACCCGTATCCATACAACGTTTACGGCCCCCAATATCCAGGGGCTGGGTATATGGTCCCACCGCACACGTCACACACCCCGGAGCCTCGTCAGCCCGTCTACGCACCGACGCCATACGCCCCAATACCGATGCCTTTTTTCGCCGACACGAGTATGCCGGCATTTGGACTTGGCGACGAAAACATGTTCGACTGGCTCGAGTCGGAGGATCCAGGGTTGCAGTGCGTTTTCTCGATGTTCTTTGCAAGCTTCGAGGGTGCTGACGGTATTATCGATAGTGGCTTCCAATATCCCCGGGACACATAGAATCGGGGCTGTGGTACCCACATTAAAGGTCCTACACATTAAAATTAGATTATTAAGGGCAATTCCGTGTGACAGGCGCTCTCTCCTAGAAAGAATGTACTACTTACTATACTTTTATTATCCGGGATGTTCAATAGCGGTGTATATTTCTGTACTTTCTATATCAAGTTTATGTAGGTGAAGGTGAATGCTCGATGCCAAATGGTGGAGATGCTCTGAAAGCGCCCACTCTTCTCATGAGTTCCAGGATGTCTGTCACCCGAAACGCACCCAGATTCCGTACTTGGCTTGGGATCGTCATGCGCTACAGAAATCTGACCAGGAGCGTTAAACGGTTAGGAAGTTCCATAGGCAATCTACTTAGCTGATTGAAAGAAAACTCTCGATCCCTCCAGGCGAAGGCTGCCTCTTCACATTTGGTAACCGCCTCTGAGGTTTCGGGTGATTTGCAGTCCCAGACAAATTCTGAACCCACCCTTTGCAATACTGCAACCCGGCTCACTGGATAAGCGGCCACATGGCCATAGGTTCCTAGTCCCCGTCTTTGGATTTCTATTCGCGGCGAGATCGTTTATTATATCTGCTGCAGCATGAATGAGGAACCAATGTCCTAAGAAGCTGACAAAAACGGTACTGCTTGTGAAATATTGTGGCGGGAGTCGGTTCTTTTGAGAACGACGCGGGAGTAATAAAGGAGATTCAGGGTCTGAAAATTCGTGCACCCCATCAATTAAGGCGGGGATTGCGCGTTTTCTCCGCAAGATCACCCACCTTCGGAAGCCCGACGATGGCGTGGGTGCGAAGCCCGACGACGGCGTGGGTGCAAAGCCACGCCCCAGTCGCGCCGTCGACCGGGACGGGAGCCGAGCCTATGCGCCTTGAGTCCGTGGCCGCCGGCGCCTGCAGTGTGGTGTGGTGACGGAAAACTCTACATTGGACGACACCTCGGTCATTCTGACCCTCACTTTTCTGTGAAAAGTCAAATTTCAACGTTCATGCGTCAGCCAACCAACTCGGTTTCCTTGCTACCGTCGCAACTCCGGAGACGTAGCGTCATCCGCATTGTGCCAACTACGTTGCCCGTCAGGAAGAAAGGCGAGCCCGTTCCTCCGGCAGGATCGCGATCGAAGTTCCCGAAAAAGCAAGCGCTATCTAGCTGCGGTAAGATGTCCAGTTTCGTCGGTCAGCTATCAGGTAAGAGGCCTCTTCAAACCCCGCTGCCAAGCGCAGCACCAGTCAGTCGGCATGGCATTTCCTTCATTCGCGACCTCGCAGCTCCCGACGGGCTGCCGTTAGGCCCATATCTATCATTGAGTGTACGCCGTACGAAATGGTGCGCTGTTTCGATTGCCCTAATTTCAATCACTACCTGAATGGAGCACGTTCTAGGGTTGAGCACATACACATTGTGACCGGCGAATGTGTGCGTTGAGTCGTTGACGGTGGGAGGCATGCCAGTGGGCCGCCACCGAAGTTTCGCAGGGTTAAATATAAAGAATTCTTGGGCACGCGCAAGGTGCAAGGCGAGACAGACAGCTGGTCCACTCGTGTCGGACAGGGTGTGCATACATTCGACGAATAGATGTACGCCGGTGTGAAGGAATGCGTGAATATAGGGCAGCTGACACCATAGGACCACCGAATGCCAGGTTATCTGGGCAGTAGCGCACAGGTCTTATAGAGGCACATGACGCCAGTTGCGGTTCACAGAGATGGGTGCGCGGTGGGCATAGGAACCCCAGAAGATCGAGTCCGGTAATTGCTTATCGTGGGGAGGGGGACAGAGCTTATCCAGAGAAGAACACGGCGGAAACGAGGCGAGATATAGAGGGAAGGAAACTCCAGGCAGAGCTTATCCGAAGTGGACCGTTGGGACCAGGCATAAATTAGAAACCAAGAATGCGACGCGCAACCTGACAAAGACATTAGGTATCCCAGTCGGTGCCGCTGTTTCCAGGATGATAATGTACACTTTGGCTGGGCAGCGCAGGATCCATCCGCGAACGAGATAGGCCGGAAAGAATACAGAGGATAAGATAACCGACGAGGTGGAGATATCCATCTAGGTCCTCGTGATTTTTCAGTAATCCGATCGGGATGCTTCGACGCGCGCACGAAGGCAGTGATTACCCGAACTTCTGCCACGGAATCAGATTCAGATTCGAACCGCGTCAATATTCATGTAGCCGAGGAACAGCGGGAGCGCGTGATGAAGGTCTAGCTGCATTTCCATTCATTCAGGTCTCGAGAGTCCTGAAACCCAAGTGCAAGAGCGTGAAATCACCACCAACGGTGCTGATGGGAAGGCCTACGACAACGAGAGCGTAAGCGAGAACAGTAGCACCCTGCCACAGATACCTAGTCAGAGAGATCGCAAGTCAGGCCAAGGGCATTGGGCGAGCGAGTGGCAGGTGCGTGGTCGGAGGCAAGCGAGTTCAAACTCCGCCATCAATTATACCCGTGACTGTCACCTTCGGGCACTGACCACCACGCACTCGGTCCTGACTCGGCCATCCACGTCGCCTTTCGGTCCACCTGCTATCTTGGCTTGCAAAATTTGGACTTCGGGTGGCGGCATCATTGCGAGGCTTTAAAACGTCAAAATTTTCCAAGATGGCAACATTGACAAGGTGCTCAAACCTATACTTAACATGCGAGCTTGCGAGCACAAAAGTGTTATATGTCTGTCTACGAGACAAACCTCAACAGTGACTGCAAGATCACAAGAGATTTCTCGCACTTTCTAGCCAATTATCAGAAACTTAAAGGATGAACGGAATTCCTTGTTAGAAATCTAGGCACCTTCTGAACTGTCTTTGGTCTTGTTCAAGGACTGCTCTTTGCACGTTGAACGCAATCAACACGCTGTGCGATCTCGTGAGTCGCAGTCTCTCACACATGTGGCCTAATAGCAACTCAGACATATATATTATTGAGCCGCTGCAGCCCGCATGCTGTGCCTTGTCTGACATGAATAGATCTGCCAGTCGCTCTTCAATGATCACCACGGGACTATTTCTGCGTGCGATCGGCATCTATCGGTATGCTTTGTGTGTACATGAGACATTGTCTCTTGTTTCTCCGGTTTTGCCGCACATTTCCTTACTCCGGGACCTGACAAAGTGAAATCTCACTCCACCGAAGTCAACTTTCCTTTCCCGGCCACATTCCCTACTGGGATCTCTTGTTTTAAGGATAAACCCAAAAATCATGGGATGCAACCACTGATAGCTGAAGAAAGCGTAAACCATAACCAAGACCTCATGACTCGGTCACCCGCAAGCTTTCCACTTGCAACGTTGAACCACAGATTTCAAGGGCTCCAAGGTCTACTTCTGTGGTTTCGAGACTTCTGCGCTTCTAACCGCCTATTCACCGGAACGCTTTGGGGCCCGACAATAATTCGGCGGCCGTGGTGTATCACCGCCGCAAGGGGATGAGATCTGCGGATGCTTCGAAATCTCAGGTAGGTTCGATAGAAGTCGACGGCACATTACGGCATCCTATCACGGCCGAGCTGAGTCTGTCTGAGTTCCAAACCCGGAACTTGCTTTCCTGATAAGCACGATGGGGCAACTGCGATAAACAGTTTTTCTCGCTATTTTTCCTCGTAGGCATTATCGATGAATTTGGGTGGTCGCTAGGCTATTATCTGATCTCTCGATGGAGCCGTTTTTCATCTCTTTTTGCTTTTCTCGAGGGCAGAACAAGAGAAATGGAAATTCATCTCGAGTCACATGGGGATCGGAACGGAATAGCGGATTCGGCGGAACAGCAAAATCTCAGTCTGCGATGACGACACGGACATGTGGGCCGTTTTTAATTGGGCAGCGCGTTCGGTGACTCGGTAAAAATCTGTCCGTAAGCAATGCATGTTGCGAATCGCGATCGAAATCTCGAGCTTGATTCTCTAACTGGACCCACACCCAGCCCTTTAAATACCGCGCCGTTCCATTTGTCAACTCTCGCTTTCCCTCCCAATATACAAGACCCACACCGCCGCCACCACCCATTCAACTGCTGTTAATCATGTGCCAACAGATGGCGTGCGCCCGTTTTTTCATGTGCGCCGCTGCCGGTATTGACGTCGTTCTCATCCGCAGCGAAGGAACCCGATGGACGCGCTGCGGTGTCCGTCTCCCTCCTCCGTTTCGCCGTTTTAGCGTGCGCTGAGTAGATATTGCTTGCCTTCGCACAGCACTTCCAGCGGCACCTTGTCATCGCTATCGTGGATTGCAACACGACGCGCTGCGAACGTTCCGTATACCACCCCCGGGGCTGTCGTCTCCCGACATGTGCCAAGGTGCGCTACCCTCTTGTTGCATTACACAGTCCACTTATGCTGTTGTTCATTCATTCCAGAATTTGGGCAAGAGATCCAGCGGGATGTTGACCGAGTTGACGAATACTGCTATGCGTGTCGTGCGGCCCAGGAGCGCCGCCGCACGCGGGAGATAGTCCCTGGAACCTCGCGGTCTAATGCGCCACACGCATCGATATCCCCTAGACCTTCTGTGACTCGATCTATAATATTATACCCGTTAGTTTCCGCAGTGCCAATGCGATTCCTACCTTCAAGCGCTTATCGGTCTGCGTACCACAGATCCGATTGTGTATTGAGTTCGGTCAATCATTCCTGATGAGGCCAGGCACACCCGACTAATTTAATAGTGGCATCGAAGAGCATAGCCATCCCACATCATGACAGCTTCTCTCCGATCCAAAAGCCCCTATCAGCCTCCAATCCACAAACGTGGCGGGTATGAATTGCGTCCGTGGATCAAACAGCACACAATCGCTCATCATTGTATGTGGCGGCTGTTTGACTTGGTTGAACGAAGCCGATGGTGGCACTGGAAACGTCTTTCCCTGCGGCTAGACATCAGGCTGCGATAAGGAAGGACACGGGTTCGTGTGTTGCATACCCCGAGCCGTTCGTGCCGCCACTCACGGACAGACGCGAAGCTACGTATGTGCGAACATAAATACCTGCACAGAAACTAGACGCGTGTACAAGGCTCCGCCTCGCGATGTGCCGATCCTATGGACCTGGCGATCCCAGGCACGTCGGAAGTAAGGTGTGAGGTGTAATTCAAATTAATGTTTAATGTGCCAGAAAGATTCCACTAGCAGGGAAGCGCGGACCAGACTATGTGGTGCCTAAGTCTAGGTGTGTTCGATTTTCAAAAGGTTGGGCGTCGGCGGCCGTGACGGGCGATAGTGAATATACGGCTTCGCCGAACACATGTTGTAAGCGCACCCGAGCCCCAGCGTGTAAGCGAACAAACGGTTGAACAGCAGAGACGTCTCACCGGGAGGGGCAGGGGCCACATGGCCTACGCGCGACGGACTTCCCTTATGCATCAAGAACATGCAATTATGTGATTGTAGGAGCAAATGAATTACGGGATCACCTACCTTTCAACTCACCTTCGATTCTGCGCCTTCCAAGGACGTGGGGCATATGCATATGTATATGTGTATGATACGAGGGAGATTCCTGTTCGAAGGCGGACATAGTGGTGGCGCGTTCAGAGCCCCGAACACTCCGCGGAACATTACCAATCACAGAACCACCAGTCCCGTAAAATTGGGACTGTGACGCCGACTGCAGATAGCCAAGACTTTTAGCTAGTTCCAGGCCGTTCCGATTCGTCGCCCGAGAGGCAAGGGCAAGAACTTCTGGCGTGAATCCAGCAGAGAACCAGTACTATACACATAAGAGGCCCCGGTGGGCGATGGTGGAGTCAAGACGGCGTTTGTCGAGATGAGTAGCCGAAAAAAGCCGGCTCGGATGCGGTCCGAAATGCCGCCTCTAGTTCGGAATTTCACGAACACCGGGTTCCGTGTCAAGGGCACATGCAGAAGTCCAGCTTCTGTGTGCGAGAGATGTATTGCGGCGTGGAAGTTTGATTATAGCCATATCTGCAGTTGTCTTCGAGTTCGGACGGTCGTCGCATCGAAACTTGAATTATGCGCAAGCGACGGTTCCGGGTTGGATTAGTGTGGAGACTTTAAGAAGTACAGACGTACCTAAAGCAACGGGAGCTACGGTAGCAACATTCTCCGGCAAGTGCTCCGAGATCACCAGAGAACTCAGCCGTGGGCTGGCTCCAACAGAAATACAAGGCCGAGAGTATACTGCCGGCACTCATATGTGGAGACGGTCCGAAATCCGTTGGAGTGGTTGCCGAAGGGGGGAGGTGAAGAGCCAAGGTGCATTCCAGAAATTCGAGGCTAAAAGCAGGACATTGGCTGCGAAGCCAGTATCAATCCGGGGTGGAAGTTGAAGCAATATCTTTTGCTTGACCCTGTAGGGTCGGTGCTTCTTCGCATTATTCCGTCAGCCGTTCGGCGTGAGTTCAACGTGCCCGAGCATCAGATAACACAGAATAGAGTGACTGGGAACAATGAGTCGGGCCAAAATGAAAACCACATGCTCTGCCGTAGGATTTCTTCACTCTCGTAGTTGGCCGTGGCGATGATCAAGAATAGAGGGAGTGTCGATGTCAATCAAGAAGCAACACCAGAGCGCGGGAAGAACAGGGAAAACCTCGGTGTCGAGCGCACCATGCCTAGGCAACCAGACATCAGTCATTGGTAATGAAATCGAGAGCCAAGGTCTATCAATTCATCTTATCCGAGTGTATTCAGAACAAAGACTCACAATCGCTTCGGCGCTGGTTGCCTTTGATCTATGTGGCGACATGACATATTTGGTAGCGAAATGAAAGTCCAGAATCCAGATTGAACCGGTAGAAGAAACTTCTGAGAACCATGGTAGCCGTCTGCCGTCCCGCTAGCGAAATGAAATCAACGGAGTTCAGAATAGATACAGATAACGAATACCGTTGAGAATGACAGGTCTCTGGGAACGCCGCGTTAGCAACCGACGGCCTTCGCTTGGGTAGCCTTCGGGGGTTTGAGCGAAAGGCGAGATGAAAGCAAAGAAGCACGGGGTGACGCAAGATAAGAGATGTCGTCACTATCCAAGGCCCCAATATTATTGTGCGCCGTAGAGTCCGAGGAGACTGCAGACAGAAGGGTGGCACGACGGATTCGTCGAAATTCAGTGTAACGTCAAACGTCCCGAAAGCCGGAAAGATTGTGAGCCGAGGGACTGGAGTGCATTCTCAGGTAAGAGGCAATAAATCAACGGAGAGAAGTTTGTTATTCCGCCGCGGCGTCCTCAGTCCCGCTCGCGAGGCGATGTTATGGGACGACCTGTTCACAATGTGTGATACAATTCCCGCCGATGGGGAACGGGTGGCGGGCGATTAGAACCGCCGATGGTTCAGTGAAAAACCGTGCGAGTGTGGGGAGGATTTGTTTTGGCCCCTTAGACAAGTGTGGACGCGGATCCATTGAGGTTTCGGTGCGAGTTCCCGGAGTCATGAAAGGATAGGGGCGGAGGGCTGGAATCAGGATAGTGGAAGTTCGGATTCTAGGACTGTGCGGCGAATCATGACCCAGGTCAGGCGAACGCTATTTTTCAAGCACAAGTGATGTTTCGGCGAGTTTCAGGGGCCAAGAGTCGGCCAGAACCCGAGTACTGCGGACGACGATGAGGGTGCTGGCGAAGTTTAGGTCCGTCATGTGATCGGATGCAGGCGGCCGATAGCGCCATCACTCATGGCCGATATTCCCGAACAGCCAAACTGAACATCCACAAAACTGCAAGAAAAAATGTAGAGCATTCAAGTAGGATGATGGCAACAGGGGCGGGCGTTCTGACGGCACAGCAATGGTGGTAATTTGAGAAACGATTAATACCGCCTCTTTCCCGTTCCGCAGATACCACTATATATCCGGGCATGAAAGAAATCATATAGTTCCAGTGTGAATGTGGGAATCCTGCAAACCATTCGGGAGCACGAACAGCCGCCCTGCGGAGCCGAGAAGCAAATCATGCTAAAATCATCGTTGAGCCATGTGTGGGAAGCGTTAAGATATCTTCCAGGTTCGACAAATGAACGCTGTCGACGAAGATTCAATACAAAAACAAAGCCAATGAGCGCGATCAAGGCGCCAAAGACGGCACGCGTGGTATTCGTACGTGCACCCGGTCTCCACGTCAGGTCGCGGGCGTGTGGTGCCGATATGTGTCGTGGGTGGGCTTGCCAGATTGCAGACTAAGGAGTGGGAGCGGTTTAGCATTGTCGCAACAGGGGGAGGTCGAGTTCGCGCAGAGTAATATAAGCAATGATCACGAATGATGCAGTACTGGCTTGGTCCGAAGAGAGGAAGGAAAGCAGCGAGCGAGATGCACTGCACCAGACAAGATATCGAGACGAAAGAAAGCTACAGTCAGACGAGATCAGTCGTGCGGTAAGGTAAGTGAAGTATAAGCAAATATGCAGGGTATCGTAATTAGAGCTGTATGCATGCGCATTGAGTCAATCGCGCCATGCATCCCCCGTGCGCCCGACGCGCCACGCGCGCGTCGTCGCGCCATCCGCAAGCGGCACAGCCGTCGGGCTGCCTCGAATTTCACTTCCCCCGCGCAAGAGCCTGGGCCGCCCGAGAGCCGCGGGCTGCGCCGTGCGCGCGAAATACCGGCGCGCATCCTCTGGCGAGAACGGGAGCGGGGGCGGGAGCGGGAGCGGGGGTGCACGCGCGGCGGAAGGCGGGTCGAGGCTCAGGGACGGCAGCGGCGGCGGGGCCCGCGGGATCTCGGTCTCGTCGTCGTCGTCGGAGTACATACTGTATCTGAACCCAGGCGGCACGGGTCCAGGCGGAGGGGCCACCTCAGCGACGAGGTGGTCTTGGTTGGCGTAAGACATGAGGTCGAGAGGGCGTGGTGCGCCGGTGGCGGGGGGGAGAATCGTGTTGTCGGGATTGGGATGGGGCGGCGAGACAGAAGAGGGGAGGAAGGTGTATGTGCCTGGGCCGAGGGAGAGGACGTGTGCGGTACAGGGCGTGAGGCGCGCGCCGAGGTGATTGCCGCTGGGAATAATCAGCATTGTAGCAACCAGGGAGATTTTGAGAGGAATGATGGATGGATGGAATGTGGGGGCGACGCAATAATGCAATGCTGCCGCGCGTGAACTCAGACGGTGCAAATTCGCAAGCAAACTCAAGTGCGATGTTGCAGCAGGAGACTCCGCAATTTAAACGACAGACGCGGCCAGCGGGTTGAGAAACAAAATATAATAGATTCACTTACCAGACCGCGCATCCAACGAACTCGTTCGCACAGCCGCACCCCTGGCGACCTGGGCGAGCGAGGAGCGCCACGGCCTCGTTAGAAACGTATTGCGCGTCGAGCGGAATCACCGTGTACGCCTGCCGGTGTGCCAGCCCAGTCCACAGGCCGAATTCCGGAGACGCACGAATGTGCACTTGCGCGCCACATCCGCTGGATCTGCGGAGCATTTGCGGGCGTTGCCCGGCTGCAGGCTCACCCGGAAGAAATGGGGTCAAAAGGTGAGAGGCAGGACGCGGTGAATGGAAAGACTCGGCGATGAAAGGTTGTTCGGATCCGCAAAAGAGGACTTGGCTTCGCCCAACGGTCGTGCGCGTGGCACTGGGCGGGAAAACAGTCTGTGGCGGGGCTGGAATAACAGTCGATTCTCGGGTACGGTCGAGGCGGGTACGGTAGGATTCTGTTTCACGAGCGGGTGGCCAAGCTGCGGAAGCAGATTGAGCCATGGATGCACAAGAAAAAGCGCCTCGGCCATTGCCGCGTTGGTTGTGTTTGGTTGGTGATGGCATTGCACGATTTTATCCGAGGGTTGCAAGGGGATGGCTGTTGGAAATTGGAATAGAAAGTGCCAGTTGCAGGTTTTTCCGCAAGATATCTGCATTCTAAAGTTCATTGCCAATTCGTCGAATTGCTACATCGCGACACGTTCCAACTTTCTGTCCCCGCTTCCACATGTTATATATCGTGCCTCTGATCAATCATCTACGTCGCCCAGCTGTCCAACCTCAATTCTTTTTTCCTTTTTTGTGGCGTGAACTTCGCCCCTTACAGATCAACTGAACCCAACCAACTTTCTGCGGAACGTGAAAGATGTCAAAACCCGATGGTGGCTAAGGGTAACACCATCTTTTTGGACCGTTAGAGTTCCCAACCATGCCGCCATCATCTTATCCAAATCCTCTGATTTCTTGTCTTTGCATTTTGTGGCTGTTTCGGGAATATCGGGCCATGAATGATTGTGTTATCGGCCTTGCACACCCGATTACATGACGGCGCCAGCATCTCCATCATGATCATCGTTTGCAGTTTTCGGGTTCCCGCGAGCTTGTTGGCCTCAGAATCTCGCTGCAACAACACCTAACTCTGGAAACCCGTTTTGCCGGACTTGCGGCACAATTCGCCGCACAGTGACAGCTTTTGAGGCCTCCGAACACCATCGAAATACTTGCGCTCGTCTCGATTATACTTGGCACTGGAGGCTGGAGCCGACTCAGGAATTAATCTGACGTTGTGTATGGAACACAGCAAGACTCTGTGATTCGAGATTTCGTAAGCAGTAGTTGGCAGTACGGGGTTCGACTCCCCGCGTCAGACTGGGATAGTTTTGATGATGTTTTTTTTCAGCTTTAAAAACCTCGCATCTACTGGCTTCCCTCTGAACACGCCGCTGTACTCTTAACGGTCCTTGACATTGGAACCGACGTGCCCATAAATCGGACGTCGTGTATGGAACACAGCCAGATTTCGTGGTGAAGAAAAGGTGTTTACCGCTGGCAATATGTACAGGGTTCGATTCCCCGCGTCCGAATGGGGGCGTCGGTCCATTTTTCGACTTCGCTGCCTCTCATCCGCTCACGTTCCAAACACATTTCACTCTCGCCCATACTTGACACTGAAACCGACTGGACAACAAATCTGACGTTGTGTATGGAACACGGCCAGACTCTGTGGGTCCACAAGTCATGCTCACTGGCAGCACAGGCTCGACTCCCCGCGTCAGGATCCGGGAGTTGCGGAATGCTTTTTCATCCTTAGAAACCTCATATCTACTGGCTCACCTCCGGACACGCTGTACTCTCAACCATACTTGACAGTGGAACCGACCCGCGAAAGGATCGGACGTCGTGTATGGAACACAGCCAGATTCTGTGGTCGCAACTGGAACTTAGTCGCTGGCAGTACGGGGTTGATACCCCCACACTTCACGTTTTCTCAAAGATCTGAGGCTGCCTGTGCGGCCGTATATTTCAAGCGGACGTTTTTTGTTTATCGTCGGGTGTACGGTATTGGTTTGCTTTCCTGCATGCTCAAGCGCTCAAGGTCCGCGTCAGAAGATCCAAATCCGGAAGTCTGTCTCGACGCCTCATGCATGATGACCGCAATTAATCGGATGTCGTGTATGGAACACTGCCAGACTCTCAATGTTGACCACTGGCAGTACGGGGTTCAATTCCTTACGTCCGAATGCGAGAGGTTTTCACATGTTTTTTTTCAGTTTGGGAGCCTCCCAATACCATCTACTTGTACTCTCAACAATAAATCTGACGTTGTGTATGGAACACAGCCAGACTATTTGATCCATTTCACTGTTGCCCGCTGGCAGTACGAGGTTCGGTTGCCCGCGTCAGAATGAATTGGACCCGACGCCGTTTTTTGACCACTCCGCCAGGTGCTGCTGCGACTGCTGCAGCCACAAGTTCCAAGCCCTGGGTATGAAAGTCTGTCTCGTCTCGACCTTCACAGCGCCTTTTGGCATCCACTTTCCTTCATGCAGGAACCGGCTCAGCAAGAAACTGCTTGAACAGCTCGATCGCGACGGCTGTCGCTCTTGAGATTTAGATTCCATGACAATCGGAGGTCTTCGTGGGAACGCGGAGCTCCGAACTTAGATTCTTGCCAGCCCGGCGTGCCGAGTTTACGCGTACAACTGCCGTCGGGGGCAAGTGGGCTAAGCTGACTCCTTTCCGTTACTTTTTCGGTGTCTGTCGAGCCTTGGGTGGGTCTGGTGCCCGTCAGTCTGTGTTTCCGCTTGCCTTCCGGACTGACAACCTCCGGCGAATGTCATCCTGCGGTTCCGCTTCCTTTCCGGACTGAAAAGGTGCAACATCGTCGGTTGAAGAAGATTCAATGTTGGTTGGTTGCCGGTTTGCTCACGGTCTGCTGCATATAAATCGAAGCTTTTGTGTTTTTTTTTGCACAATATTCCACTGCACCCCCCGCACCACAACAGCTCAACCGCAATGAAGGTCCTTGTATTAGGGTTTGTACTTTCCGGAATATCCGTGATATGTTTGCTGATACACCACGTCCTTCACAGCGCAACAGGCTTTATCGGGTTCCCTGCCGCACAAGCTTTGGCGCGCGCCGGCCACATCGTTTACGGCTTAGCTCGCACCGAGGAAAAGCAAAGCTTCTCGCAGCAGAAGAAGGTAGACGCACACAACGTGTCGTTAGATTAATCTTGTGCTCATCCCACCCACTCTGCAGTCATCCCCATCCTCGGCGACCTCGACTCCGACGCCTGGATCCCGCTCATCGCCACGCTCGACACCATCCTCGAAACCGTCGGCGGCGGCCCCGAGCCCGCGCGCGCGGTCCTCGAGCGCACCACAAAAGCCGCCGCGGCGCTTCGCCCCGCCGGCGCGCCCCTCCTCTCCTACATCCACACCTCTGGCACGTGGGTCCACGGCGACAACCGCACCGACCGCGTGACCGACACCTCCCCCATTGCGCACCCCGCGGAGATCGTCGCGTGGCTGCCCGCGGTCGAGCAGCTCGTCGTGCGCAGCACCGCGGTTAACGGGGTCGTGGTGCGCCCGGCACTAGTATACGGGCGCTCGGCCTCGTTGTTCGCACCGCTGTTCGCCGGCGCTGCGAAGGCAGGGGGGCGGGTGGTGTGGCCTGGGACGCCCGGGGGGCGCTACGCCGTGGTCCACACAGACGACCTCGCGGAGCTGTTTGTCCGGGTGGCGGAGCGGGCGTCCCTGGTCGGGGGGAAGATTTTCGATGCGGCGAATTCGCAGACCGAGTCGGTGAATGAGCTACTGGACCGTCTTGTGCAAATCTCCGGGGTGAATGGGCCGTATGAATATCGGAAGCCGGAAAATCGTGCGTCATTTTGTTTTGGTCGATGGAGGAGAACAAGATGAAATAACGGTATATAATTTTTAATTTGCAGTGCTCGAGGAGGCGATGCAGTCGACGACGCTCGTGCGACCCTATCTTGCGAAGGCGTTGTTGGATTGGTCGCCGAAGAAGCTGGGCCTTGTGGAGGGATTGGATATTTATTACGCCGCTTGGCGAGCTTCTACAGCGTGAAGAGTTTATCCAGTCATCCAGGCAGCCTTTGCTTACTATATTTAATAAAAATACTGACAAGGATAGCGATGAGCCCCCGGCCCCGAGTCTAAGGTCTGCCGGAAGTGCTCATGCGAGAAGTGTGAAGTGGTCTATGGAGCTTTCCGGGCTTCGAGCGCCAGGACCAATTTATTACCGAGTCGGTTCCTGTGTGAAGTATGGTCGATTACGGCGTGTTCGGGAGTTGAGTAGACGCCGGGCACTCAGGTCGAAGAAACGAAGGGCGACCAGATGTGGCATTTGGATGCGGGGAATCAAACCCCGTACTTCTAGTGAACGGCGAAATCTGCCACTACAGTCTAGCTGTATTCCACCACGTCCGATGAAGAGGCCGCAAAGCAGCTGACCAGTCTCTTGTGATCATACAGATAGCCTGGGACCGACAACCCTTGTGTCTGTATCTAGCCTTCCAATTCTGCAAGTAGCTTGGGACCGAGAAACCCTTGTGCTTGTACCACAGCTTTCCATAATTGAACAGTCTGCTTACAACCAATGGCAGTACCAAAGGCGCGAACGAAAAATTTCGGTTTTGGGGTAGTTTCAGAGAATTCCTGATATCTCAGTCAGTTCTTCACCGATTCACATAAAAACTAGATAGATCGACTGAGCTTATTCATGCGCAATTAGTAATAGAGATTTGTGGGAATATTATGTATTAGGTAATTTCTGGTTTCAGGCTGTTTTCACACCAAAAGCTGTCTAGCATGCCGAGAACATGTCCCAGCAGCCTAATAGTTTGGTATGGACAAACCCTATAGCTAGGGGAACATGTGATAGAGTCAGAAACACGGATACATCACATAAGGTTCCTCTATCTCCCTTGAATACATTTGCCAGTTTTGGCATTGAGAGATATTGGAAAGATTACATTTATCTGGGAGTCTTATATATTTCTGGCTCTATCATGTATTTTCTTAGCCATAGGTGTTATCCATACTAAAATATTAGGCTGCTGGGACATGTTCTCGGCATGCTACACCCCCATTTCAAGAATTTGTTACACAAACTTTGAGTGCAAAACATTTTTTTAACAGTCAAGAAACATTTGAGAATGGTCACAGCAACATCTCACAAACATTTACAGAAAACATCTCGCTGAACAGGTCCTAACAATGTTAGTTCACCATTGTCCAAACATCGAGAGTTAAAAAATGCTTCAGGAATTGATGATTTTTTGTTTGAAAAACATTGAGCGGTGGACATTTTGAAATGTTTGAACCGAAACGGCGGTGTACAGCTTTTGGTGTGAAAACAGCCTGAAACCAGAAATTACCTAATATATAATACTTTCACAAATCTCTCTCTATTACTAATTGTGCATGAATTAGCCTAGTAGATCTATCTAGTTTTTATGTGAATCAGTGAAGAACTGACTGAGATATTAGGGACGTTGCACAAAAGCCACATGCAGCTTTCAAAGCTGCATGCGGGAATATCCATTTTTTGCCCCAGAGCATCACTGGCACTCTCAAATAGCCTCTTTTGACCACCAGAGCAAAGAGAAAAAAAGCCACATGTGATGAGTTTGTGCACCAAAAAAGCTGCATGCAGCTTTGCGCAACGTCTCTATTGGGAATTCTCTGAAACTATCCCCAAACCGAATTTTTTGTTCACACCTTCGGTACTGCCATTGGCTGTAGCTTGGAGCTATTCTGTTTGATTCTTCCACATCCGCTTCTTTAATCATTAACTGTTCTTTAAGATTTTGCTCATTCGGCAGTGCCCATCACGTTGCACATGTTGCATTTTTGCTCCATAAGGCTTAATTAACCCGTTTTTGCTCTTGCGCAGTGTCCCCACGATCTGCTATGGACTGTGATTATAATATCTTTCTCCTGCCCTCTGCAGTCCAATTTTGGCTCCCTCGGCTTTCTAGCCAACTCCAACCTCGCCCATATCTGCACTTTTAAATCTCTCAAAAGAGCTGTTGGCGGTGACAGACCTGGTATTGGGGCACCCGGGCATTTATTCAAATCTGCTCGAGTCGCAACATACTATAATGTACTTCATTACATTACGACGTCATCTCACAAGGGCTATTGCTGGCCTGAGCAGTTAGCTAAAAGGGATATAATGTGTCACAAACCATTAGAAAGGCGCTGGACGACAATCCTGGTAAAGGGTTGAAGTGGGAAGTCGCTAATGGAGCAATCGCGGAAAGTGCCTTACCATCCTGGAAACGGATTGGGGCTACTGCACATCCCTGACTAAGGGCATATTACGAGGGAACATCCTTCTGAACCAGAGGGATCATTGTTGGGCATCATCTGACGTCTCCAGAACTGCCAAGATAGGACTGGCCTTGGTCGATCTACCAGTTGACTAAGAAACCGTACTCGGGTACTGGGAAGCGGCGGCTATCACGATTTTCAGACAAATCACTTAAGCGGTTCAAGGCGGAACCATTTGAGCGTGCGGTTACCAAGGAGGGTAGCGGAGTGCTGACGAGGAGGTCGGCTAAAAAGTTGACATATCAACAATATCCCATCACGATCGTTCTAAGCGACGTAGATGTTGACTCATCGTTAAGCTCGGCTCGTTGATGTTTCTTATAAATCTCTCTCAATTTTACTCATCGCTTGGTATCTGACAGGAGTTCATCGGCTAGCTGCCATACCACTAGTCATATACCCTGAACCCTATTGCTCGTTTGTATCAGTCTCGTTTATATTTAGAATCCTGTAACATATTTAAGTGGATGGTTATGGGAGGAACAGTAGTGAATCTCACCCCACCTGTTGGACGCGAAGTTACTAGACTTCACGCTTAACCGGTAGAGTAGTCATTCATTCGGAGACACCCAGAAGCTATACCAAGTTTCGTTTGTTTCCCTGTTTGAATATTATCTGTGTTGGATTTTGATCTTTATAAACGACGCGTGGACATATTGGATAAACGGAACGGACACGTGGAATATAAGGAAACGGATCAGACTTGACAATTGGTTGTAATCTCGCAAGGATTAGCAATCGCGGATACTATTTGGAATCGGAATTCATAAGGATCACTTGCTTTACGCATCGGAGTATCATCTCCAAACCTAGACCCACATCATACAAAACCGTTGAACATAAAATCTCGTCTGTCTATCGCGATTGCGCCTAGAACGGATTCGAGCAAGTTTTATCTATACGACTTGTAGACCTGTAAAGTCTTGCTTCTCAAAGAGAACTAAAGTTCAAATTGCCACAATCTATACTGGATTGGAACCCCGAACTTGCACGAGGACTATAGTGTTTGAGTTGTTGTAGTTGCATTATCGAACCGCGTATTCATTTACAAGGTTTGTGTTGTGGTTATTTCACCGCCAGCCCCATAGTCAGCGTTTCAGCGGCCTGCTGCACTGCCATTCTTCCTCCTTTCCTCCCCTCACCATCCCCGCAGTAATCCTCGCCCAGCCACCTCACTTGTGATGAACACTGTGGCTTTGTGCACCATGGCACTATGAAGTCCCACTCATTCGCTTGCTTCCCCCCATCACCATCTCATTCTTCACCAGCCGCTCTCCTCTATATCTCAATGCTTTTCTTGGCTGCTTTAACTCAAAAAGGCTTTACAAGGACAAGTCAAGTTGCCTTTAGCTCGCAATTCGGACTCCAACTCGGCTCTTCCCATGAAGCCCCAATCAAGTGCTCACTTCATGTTCTTGGTCGCATTTCAACCTTCCTACACAACCCTGGGTCTGCTCTTTCTCAAGCCCATGGATATTGGAGCCTGTCAACCATTACCTGCTCGCATCCCTGTGAAACTGTCAAGTACCGGTTCCTGATCGGGATCCGACAGAGGTCCGAGATACGCCTGAGGGAATGAAGTGCGTATAAGCAAGACGAAGGGGTCGAGATGTAGAAGGAAGTATCGGAGTCCGAATGGAATACTGATGAAATGCTTGCTCGGTGTCTACAACAGCAGTACTAGTTTAATCAAGACCCAACGAGCAGAATGCGAGTTGCTTGATTAAGGCAAAAACACAACTACTAACCAAATCCTAACTACTTTCCCCTTGAATGGTTCTCAGATGCCATGGGCGTTAATGTGGAGTTCGGCGACGTGGCCTAGGTTCATCGTTAATGTTGTTCCAGATTTATTCATCAAGCTCTCAATGTTCTTATTGGCCTCCAGCGCAGGACACTCGAGGTGCGGTTCTTTAGAACAAGGTCCTACTGATCCACTGAACCACTTGCAGTCCCGTTTGGCAGACACGTGACTGACCATCATTTCCAGAAACAGCTAAATTCTACCTCACCGTAGCTCATTCCAACCACGAAACCGTGGAAACTTCAACTATGCCTTTTGCGATCTCAACTCATCATCAATACATCAACATCAACATATGCAAGCTGCCAATGCTAAGTACATTGTTAAATTTCGCACCGTATATCAATGGGCTGATAATGTCACAGTACCCATTCCATAGATTGCTTCGTAGATTGGTCATTACAATACCTGTGGACTGTTTAGGTTTGGTTCAGTTTTCATGTCGTCAATGCATTTGAGTAAGTATATCTTCCTCTTTATAAAATTACGCTGTCTGAAGCCTTTAAACTCCGCCGGCAATCTCCTTGTACGTTGATGTCTGCTGTTAGCCAAGCGGAGAGCGGCCCGGCAAAGCCGGCCGCGAACCGCTAGTTTTACTTTGAATACACGAGCTCGCTTATAGCCCGAATGAAGTTATACCACAAGCAAAGCTGTACAGATACAAGATATATCTCCTGGCCACATGTGATTAATATCTTGTACTCACTTCCGTTAATCCCCACACTTTCCCCTTTTATCACTTCTCCCTATTTTAAGGAGAAACCATCAACTTTTCATTTCACTACCCATTTCCCGAACTTACGAGAAACTCCTGAATAAAGTCATTTCCAGAGGACCTTGTGTATAAAATTTTATACACCTGACACCGAATAGCATTTGAAAAGTTGTCTGAAGGATAGAATCACCACTTACGAGCACCAAGAGCACCACACTGCGACTGTGCCCAGTACACGACACCGACATGGTCGAGAAGGGAAAAGGGGGGATGGCCCAAGAGGGAAAGAAAAAGAAACACACAGGGCTCCCCACATGCAGTAGCATACACAGTCCGCTGGGCCCAAGACACTAGGAGCTCCATTTGGTGGCAAAAAGGCAGCTTGGGGGCTGTAGTGTATTTTCAGCTATCGGTTGATGCTTCAGCAGCCAGATCATTTCGAGAACATGACCAGAGGGACCGCTAGCAGTGAGGACGATAAGAGAAGGAAAGAAGGCCATCAATTTACAAAAAAATCCAGCCGTAATAACCCTCTGCAGTGATGCCATCATCAAGACGGGATCAGATGCGGTCACCATATTCAAGTCCGGCACCAAGGGGCACCCGCAATTGAAATGTCAGACACTGGATACCATGAGAGTGCCCTTCTTTCCCCAAAAGGAAATCCAAAATCAAGTATTTTTCTGAACAAATTGGACCTTTCTGTATAACATTCAGAAAAAAAAAGTTAACCTAAGGCTTGGGCCCTCCCTACATAATTGATGATCGGATCATCACCATATATGGTGCCTACCAAACCATATATAGTTGATATCAGATTTCATCATATCCACTCTCATGGTACCCAGTGTCTGATATTTCAATTGCGTGTACCTCTTGTCCGGCGCTCCAGATTCAAACACGGCACTCTGTAGCACAAATATGGCACATCTGTACACACTGCTTCAATTAACAAGTGTCATACAGCTGAGGAGAAGTTGAGTTGAACTGTGTTCATTCAACATACCTCCAAATGATTATAGCAGCTATGGCTCATTCTGAGCACCAACCAATTCAGCAGAATCAATAACATAATGCCTGGACACCTGTAAAGATGCAGTCGAGCATTACGCTGATAAGCCAGTAACTGGACCATAGTTAGATACACATAATTTTGCATGTTTCTGATTGTACTTTCTATGCAACAGTACTGGTTCCTGGTAGCTGCTGGGCGAACCACAGAGAAATGGGTGGACATTCTAAAGAATTAGAACGTCCATCGTCAAGTCTCACCCTGAAAACTGTAAGGGAATGTGCAGCCAATTAACAAGTCAAGGAACTTCGTTTGACTTGTTTCCAACATCCACTTAAACAATGGGAACAGGTCAAGGGAACGGGAGTTAGGCAATGTATTGTGTTGTGTTGAGACACTAAGGAGACATGTTGGGTCATGAGTGTTGCTAGAGTTGCCGGTTTCCATCAAATGCAGATACACAGAAACAGGTGGTCGGCTATTCTGAGGATCTGGATCACAACTCCAAAGGTGCTCTAAGGTTCTTTCTCAAGAACCCTTTCTGGGAAACACCACAGAAACCGGTATCTACCAAGACCTATAAAGGAGTATTATCAAGTTCCGCGCTTGTAACAGAGGGGAGAGCTGAGTTGAAGCAGAAACAGGTTGAACGAGTGCAGTGCCGATCTATTGGTGATCGGCACACCCTCTGAATAATACAGGGGTGCTGCTGATGGGTTCCTGCCTTGTAATTGGCAAGGGAACATGGTGTGCTCACAGTTGGGAACCAATGGGAGGCAACACTTGGAAGGACAACCAACAGAAACACGGTTAAAGAGGCGGATGAATAGACATTTGACTCATTGGGATTGTGTTTTGGGCTTTGTAATTGTGTCTTGGCGGTTATATAAGTATCCAGAGGTGTTTCTACGATGGACACAGCATCATCCCCTGAACTAGGAGGCTACACGCTTGCGCATTGGGTTGATCTGGGATCTGAGGCAAACACACTCTCATAGAGTATTAGTCGAAATCCGATTTGCTTCTGAATCATATATTATTCTGGAAATGCACTTGGGCTCTGCATGGAAACTGTTAAGAACTCTGTGAATCTATTGGAACTGGGACTCTGTTGAAAAAATGTTATTGTTGTTGTTTGCGGAGCAGGTTTCAGAAAGTACCGTCTAGGGAAAACTTTGGAAACGTGATTGCTGTGTGCTACTCAGAAAGTCTCTTTATAAAATTAAGCCTGTCCGTCTGAAGCTTTTTCAAACTCCGCCAACAGCATCTTTCCGCTGAGCTTTCCCCTTTCGTCCATCTCTGGCTTTGGTCTCATGCCACAGCAACACCATATTGGCCTCTGTCAAGTCCTGTACCTCTGCTCACACTCATGCAAATGCATGGTGTGCCTTTTTTTCTTTTCTTTCTGGCCACCATTAAACTGTTCATTCATTGAGAATTGAATTTTGGAAAAGGATCCTCTCTCATGTCAACACCAAGTTCACACCATCTTCAGTTCTTCTTCTGCTCACCAACTCGGTAAGACTATTCAATATACAATTTACCTTTTAGCGTAATTGATAAGAAAAGAACCCTTCACTCAATGTTTAACTTAAAAAATTGGATTTCGGAAGGGGATGCGAGGCCGCAAAGCGGCTGAGCAGCCACTTGTACCTTTTAGGGAAAGCTCTGTGAACACTCTTGGCCTATAACCTAGGGGCCTTACTTGAGTCTATGGGACTACTTTAAACTTGTTTCTCTGTCGCTTGGACACACACACACACACTGCAAAGCTATAAATCTACCTTGTTTGGAAACTATGTTTCCAGCGTGTCTAGAAACACGTTATATGCAGCTTGCTCTTTGAGATACAAAACCTCTCCCTACAACCTTTACAAGGCCCTGTACTAGGGACTGTAACTCGCCAGGATCTCTGGAAACATGCAGATATTGCCATTTGATTTGTTGGTTGGTTGTTGGAACAGTCTCTGGACTGTTTCTGTACCGATCACGAGTCAAGTGGGGTTATTTGTATGTTTCTTATATAGGTTCTGAGAACATCAATCAATGCGCCGCCCGAAACGTGCGACGCAGATGGTACGCCATGTGGAACCTACATAAGAGGAATCAAAGATGTGTTAGGTAACATGCATCTGAGGAGACTGTACCTCCATGCTCTTGGGGAGCCTGAAAACTGAATTAAAATTCGAGGATGTGCTGACTGTTCAGGTAAGTATATAAACACGTCAGACCCGAGGCTAATAAAATGCATAGGTCGTAGAACGCAAAAAAAAAAAAAAAGGGTGAACATTTCTAGGGTGGCGTGAAACACCGTCTACGCGGGCGACAATGACATTCAAAGCGGGCATGAAACCAACACAGCCAACAAGTCATTTCAGCCATATCACGTTCGCAGCTCGCACCAATGCCACCGCATAAACAATGCCAAACTTTGGTTTGAATGCTCAGAGGTTAGTCAAGACATCTCTGAGATCTTCGAGTTCACACAGATCTGGTTTGACAGACTCGGGCGGAAGTAACATGGTCGTAACTTCAAATCCAATAATGATAACTTCTATGCGACAACGGCGACTCAATTCGTATGAGATCATTCATCGTCGGTCTTCTTTCGAATATCCAGGAGGGGCCTCCTCACTTACTAGCCCCAATCCCCCAGCTGATTGCATTTGGTCCTCCAGCTCACATATCCGCACCCTCATTTCTCGCAATTCCGCAATCACGTCAGGGCCCGCCCGTGGACTCTCCGCATCCAACTCGCGACGGCTTGCGGAAACGGGAGGACCAATGCTCTCCATGTTGAACAGTCTTTCCCGAGCGGTGCGCAACTCTTTTTTCAGATCCCCTCGAGACTTGTTCGCAAGGGAAGATGCGGCGGGAAAAATAGCTGAAGGACCGTCGGAGAATGGACTCGGAAATACTGGGATAGAGTTCTTGTAGGCACCTCGACTCTGGCGTTGACGTTGCCAGAGCCAGAAAAACACAGCTGCGAGTGAAAGAATAATGCAGACCGCAATGACACTTCCAACGATCGCTCCTGTGCGCACGGTCTTCCTAAGAAAACAGAAAGCTTTAAGCAAATATATATTCTTTGACTGCTGAGGAATTCCTACCCCTGAGTGGATAGCGTGGATCCCTTGGAGCCGGTGGGGGATGGAGTAGGGCTCCCTCCGCTGCTGACACTCTGTGATAGCGTGACTGATGGTGTCGATGCGTTAGTTATTGAAGTACTGTACTATTACGACCAAAGGTTCACTATTTTTAGAATTTTCACTCACCGAGATGACCGAAAATTTTTGTTTTGAATTAACACGATTTTTAGACACATCGAAAAAATCTGGGTGTCACCGTCACCTGAACCTTTGGTCGTAATAGTACAGTAGTGTTACTGACGCTCGATGCCACTGGCGTCGATGCGGCCGTGGAATTCGACGATTCAGCGTCCGCTGTACTCTGCGGGCTGAATGTGGTGGTTGTGGTACTTGTCGCAGAGGTGGGACTGGGATTGTGAGAATTGGTGGTTGGGGTGGAATCTAAAGTGCTCTGTGGCCCGGCGGCCAAGGACGTAGCAATAGCTGAGGCTACTGCCACGTCGAAAGTGCTGGGCTATGTTTTTTTGAATGTGGTGTCCGAGTTTCGTAGATGGATAATTGCTGAAGCCATCGCAACAACCCAGGATGGAATGTCATGATTGGGGTCTTCCTCAGCTGATGGAGCAACATGAGACGAAATACAGAACATTGGTCGTGAAATTTACGAGGAAGGGAGGGGAATCTAACTTGATATCAGTTCGTTGTTTCGACACAATAGTGAATGAACGCACGGCTGAGGAAGTCCAAAGCAATGACCCGGGGATAAAACGGCAAATTGGTCCCAGCTTCGTGATGATTAGTGCACCTCAACACAATAAAGGGAAGAGCTGCCTTATATTCGCACCATTGGTACAGACCTGGCATGCGGCGGCCAGGAAGTACGAAATCCCAGAGCAGGCGCATTGCTCGGAACCTGTGGCCGCAGATCAGCAGGACAGAACATATGCGCACAGAATTCAAGTCGACAGACAATGGCGAATTGTACCTGTATTGAGGTTACATGGACTATTTCGAGTTGCATTAGCGAGCTGATTCGCGGAATTCAACGAGTGGCCGGTAAATTGGCAAAATACGACCCACTATGGAGCATTGATCTCGCCGTACAACTCTGGAGGTCATCTCCGAAGTTATCGCTGACGAGTTGGCTCGCCAGGTGGCGTTGCGAGAAGCGTACGAAGGTCGAAGGAGGATCACAAATGGCTCCGAGGTATGTCTCGCATACACCTGCATTCGAAGGACTTTAGTCAATGAAGCAGCCTCGGAAGAAACATACCAGAGAGTACGAAGCTAAGAGAAAAGATAGAGGACGAGAAGAAACGAGGCCCTGGAACTGCATGGGTGATCGGATACCTGTCGGAATTACTATTATTGGGTCGAGTACCATGTGCGCGCACCGCTTCGTCGAATGTACCCGCAGCGCAACTTCGTTGCTGTTTCGGTTCCGGTCCCTTCCAGCTGTGTCTGCCGTCTCGCTGCGGCATACACCTGCACTAGAAGGACTTTAGTCAATGAAGCAGCCTCGGAAGAAACACACCGGAGAGTACGAAGCTAAGAGAGAAAAGGTTCAGGACAAGATGAAACGAGGCCCTGGGACTGCCTGGGGGATCAGATACGTGTCGGAGTTACTATTCTTGGGTCGAGTGCCATGTGTGCGCACCGCCTCGTCGAATGTACCCCACAATTAGAGCTCCGATCCGTTTCCGTTCGCGATGGTTTCCATTACAATATACAAGATGCCCTTCGTTTCGCTCCGGCAAGTGGATCGCATCAGGTATCAAAAAAAGCCAGAATGAAACTAAATTCATCGACGCAGCTACATGGAAACCAGTAGCAAGCATATTTAATAAAAGGCTCGAAAACAAAGACGACTCTGCCAGTGTGGGGTATTCAAATCTGTTTCCAAAAGCCATAGGAGCGCTCCAAATATGAGGGTGTTGTGGTGTTGGCTACGCCAATTCCATGTCAGTTCTGACGGAAGAGAAGCGGAGACGCATACGAGCGCACCTCCAGTACCTATTACCGGCGTATGCGGTGTGGAGTTGGGATGAGTCACAGTGCAGAGTGCAAGCTCTGAATCGGAGTGAGCGGATGGGAGGTGGTTATTTACTGCACAGTAGACGAACTGGCAGTGTCACGATGACACTGTTAATGAAATGCAGAAGGAAAGAAATACAATGCGCACTGGATTTCGGACAGATGCCACTAACTAAGCCGTGCCCGAGTCGAACGAGTGAAAGGACTGAAGAAAAGACCGAAGCTTTCAATGGCACCCTCTAATCTCGATGAGTGTGCTATTGTTTTGAGACAGGCGCTTGAGTCGGATGCATGAGCACATGTCGCCTAGATCTAGTCGTGGTTGGTTGAAATCTTGATTCTTGATGTTCGCGTGGTATTGCGGGGATGATTGTATGCCTGGGGAGTGAGCCTTGCGTCAATCAGAAAGATACTCGCTTGGTGCCATGGAAGAGAGCTTGATCAATTGATCAATGCTAGTGCGGATGCAGGGCGGGGAGCTTGAACACGGTTTTGGTTGACTTTGGCCAGCCCAATGGTCAGAGTAGACTCTTGATCGGAATCTTGAAGGGAGGAAAGCCGCCAGAAGGGGTGAGCCAGTTCTTTCGCTGTGAGTAAGCCGGCAGTAAGGTATGGCTGTGGGAGTGATGATGGGGGAACAAAGGAGGATTGATGGAAATCACTCTCTTAAAGTGTGGGTCGGGCGTAGATTTGAAAATCGCAGCTGTCTCACAAACCAATGGAGCCCAATTTGGGCAGCTCAGAGGCCAAAAGATTTGACGGCGCAGTCCAAGCACAGTGCCGTAACTGCGGCGTAGCAGACCATGGGGACACTGCGCAAGAGAAAAAATGGGTTAATTAAGCTTTATGGAGAAACAAACTAACATGTGCAACATGCGCAACGTGATGGGCACCGCCGAACGAGCAAAATCTTAAAGAACGGTTAATCGAGGTATGAGATCAGGTAATATTGAAGCATCTGTCTGCGAGAGATTAGGTTTCCGTCCCGTCCAAACAGCGGGGAGGGCCTGAGTCGGTGCCTCCCGTCTCAATAGCTGTGCCGGACACGACGTCTGAGCACACTTCCCTTCAGCCCTGGCGAGGCTTCAAGACCCGCATCACAATGGTGCCCACCGCGAGGGCTTCACCAGGGCTGGAGAAGTGAAGGCAGGGCAGAAGTGCTCAGCTCTGGATAGAGCGAGCAGCTGGCTGCCCTTCCTTGTAGGGCAGGGGAGGCATATAGATCCTCTGCACCCCTCATGTGCATTAGACACAATGAGAGGATGCTTGAGAATGGTGTCTCGCTTGCCAAGGCCGGGATTCTCAAGAGTGTTCAATTGTTCAACGAGCACTGGAGAGTTCCGGCCCTGACACTGCAAAACTCGGTGCTGTGGTCACCGGAGGCTAGTGCTGGCCAAAAATACAATATATTTTGAGGATATTCAAATATATGAATACGATACGACCCCGGGACGTCTGTCTGAATATGAATACAGTACAATATGAATATAATACGATACGGGGCTGGGCGTATTCAGATATATTTGAATACAACACCCAGCCTCTTCCAACATTGCTGCTGCCGGTTCGAGTCAGAACACCCCAACAACATCAGTCTTTGCTATGGCGATGACCTTGCAGGATCGGGCAGCCACCACTAAAACGACGTCTGGCGATGGGAAGGACAAAGTTGATCTCTATCTCGGTAACATCTCTCCGGTAACACCGGATTTCGATGATCCCCTGGGTTGGTGGAAAGTGAGTTTCGCTTTTTTTGCCTCGAATCCGGTGCTCAATTTTATCGAAGCAAACACTGCATTCAGGCCCCTGATCGGCAGAGGCCGCCGAGCTTTGCCGCCATCTGTCGCGCTGTGCGTACCCTACACGACGGGGTCTGCCGCGGATGCTGTGCCGCGCGCTGCCGCCATCTGCCGAGGCGCGGGCGGCCAACCTCTGCCGCCCACTGGCCGCCTCTCCTTCCAGCCACGGCGCCTTTGCCATTGTTCATTTACTCTTAGATCTTCACCATTTGAGCTTCCTGGCCACTACTCCCAAGAAAAATATAGCTCCCATGCGCATGAGAATTGTCTCTCACCAGCTGATTTCCGAAAATTCCGAGTGCTCAATGCTTATTTGAAATGGTGCACTGGCCGGAGGTGGCCATGTTGGGTCAGTTTTCCTCTCTTGCTGACCAGTGGCTCGAGTTGTTCATGGTGGGTCCATGGTTCCAACACAGGATCCATCCTGATCTGCTGTCGGCTGTGTTGCAGTGACGTTATGATTTCACACGGTCGGCAAACACGCCGAAAGGACCCAGTGTGAATTCTTCAAGCCTTCTCTTGACAATTCTGAGTTCCCGAGCGAGCTCGGGGATTGTTCATAGGTAGGCCGATGGCGGCAGGCCATATCTGACCTCGGGTCTGCCACCCTCTGCCGCGGCGTGGCGGATACACTCTCTGCCGCCTAAGGGCAGTGAAAATGAGGGCACTTTAAATACATGGTGCATGTTGGGTGTAAGCATTTCCGTTGAGTGTCTTTTTCGAGTGTGAAGCACACACTATCAGATGCTCGGTCATCCATAATTGCGGAGACAGCATCCGTGGATATTGTTACCCAGGAATGGTTGAAGTCGGGGCTTGGCCAGGGCATAAACTACATGGATTTCATCAAAATTCGCGACAACTAAATATATTTAGATATATTCAAAATATATTCATATTCAACCTTGTGAATATGAATATGATACAATACAAATACGATACGGGCCCGGACTGAATACGATATGAATATGAATACGATACGCCATTTGGCATATCATATTCATATTTGGCCAGCACTACCGGAGACTGGCCTGTGATGTCGGCAGACCTATGTCGTGCTATAATTACCGCCATGAGTCGAGTTGACCGCCCCGCTCCATCTCTGTTGTGATGGGCACTCACCGCGTGTCAATTTTTTGGCCGTGCGGGCACTCCTCTGATTGAAATCTTTCTGGCCGAGACGACACTCGTCACACTAAGTATCACTAACTCTAACTCCTGGTCCCACTGGGTCCCACTTTCCCCGAAGCAGTTACTCCGGCTGCTCCTGTAGATTTACCTCCGGCGGAACAAAACATTTTCACAAATACGGAAAAAATGAAGATGACATTGGCTTTCCTGACCCACAAGAACGTTGAATGGAGATAACCAAGCCTACATATTTGTATAAATTGCCGCCACTTCGCTTGGACCACAAATAATTCACACGCTTATATGGTATCTTTGCAAAAGGTCGCTCCGATGTCAGCCTGAACTACCGGGTTAATTATGGTCAAACCGTGGAATACGACTTACCTGGCCTGGGCAAGTCACTGCCGCGAGATCACAGTTCGTTGGACTGGTGCCTAATCCACATTACAAAAGAAATCCCAAGATCAATGAAATAAACGCACAAATAGACCCGGTGGTAGGGCATGCGATGAAATAACTTGTAAAAGTTGGTAAAGAAGTTATGGGATGAACAATTAACATACACAGTGCTGACTTGGATAAAAGGCGCTGAATGATCTATTGGTCCTCTGCCATACATATAATGTCATGAATCACCCTGACTCAGCATCGCAGATATCCTTTTTCGGGTTCTACCACATTCCTTTTTGGGAATAACCCGTCCTTGATCGGGTTATTCCCTGGCCCACAACACTCACTCGACCCTCAGGGACATGAACATCCCTTGGACCTTTATTCGGAATCCATGCAGACATGGATTCCTCACCACTTTATCACCCGGGTTCTTATTGCAGTAACCCGGGACTCTATACGACGATGGCATGACACCATACACATGCAACCCGGGTTCTGTGCGCTAGCAACCCGGACTCCTTTGTGCCGATGACCATATCCAATGGGTCATGACTACACTCCTTTATGTTGGTGGATATTCACTCCTGATATCCCTGCCAAGACGACTACACTCCTGAATGGCGACAGGTGTCCCCTGGGTGCCACCTGTTGACTCCTTTATGCTCATGACTCCTTGGTGACCCCTAGATGCTGTGGTGATAACATATAGGGACTAGGAGCATCAGCATTAATGTTCCTTAATGCTGGATACAGTAACCGATCGCGATCGTATTTAATTTATGTAGAAAGGTATATAAACTCGGTAGAATCTCCCCTGTACAGTAGATTCTACCTCGTCTATTCACAGGCCTTACTTTGGCTGGAGTGCTTGGTTCTTGGACTTGAGCCTGGAGTGCTCTTGTCCTCATCTCGTTGTTCTGGTCTTGCCTTCGCTCCCCTTTCGCTCGACAACACCAGAACTCCTACTCTCTGTCTCTTGCCTTGGGATCTCGACCTAGCAGTTGTTGGATCTGGCCCGTTAGGTAGCGACAAGGAGAGACGCTACCTAACAAGGGGAAGAGATCATCACACTAGTTCCCTGGCAGGGTTGTACAGAGACTGGTTCGCCTGAGTTCCCCTCAGGCACCCCTCAGTCTTGGATCCAGTTGGAACCCCTGTTCGGAGCACCCCTGAGTCGGGTTCCTCCTCTCGGGTTCTTGGGACGCAACCCCAACCCCCTATCCAGAACCCGAAGCCCCTATTCGAGACACCCGGAGCGGGTTCTTCTCACTAGGGTCTGGTGCATAGTTGCAGGACTCACACTGCAATATCTTCGGGTTCTTCAGCACGGGTTGCTCACCACCTATGGATGTTGGCCCGGTTGGCCACATCCTCCCCTTGGATCCTCGACATACGGTCATGCGCTATTCGAGCGGTGACAGATTCTCTCTCAACACCTAGGGATGGCTGCTGTTGTGTCTGGCGTAGACATGGTCCAGCTGACCTAAGGGCCGTTGCTGACATATAAGCATATTTCAGGCAGAGAGGGTGAGGCATACTTTAGCTCAATTTGCGTCGATGTCACAGACGGCTCCAACACCGAAGAAATCGAGGTATTGTAGACCTTGGGGTAAGATCATTAGAACAGCAAGGCTCTGTAATGTTGGTGACATCCTCTGAGCGGTATCTAACGAGGCGTACCTGTTTGCAGGAATCTGCGCGAACAGGTCAAGAAAGCAAAGGAAATGATACAATTACACACCCTTGAATTACGACGGGAAACGTGGTGGGAGTGATAAATGCCACGGCATCTGTCCGATTTCCCTGAGCTACAGCTAGGATGACTCCGTTGTGAACAATTGTTGCCGTTCCAAAGCCACAACTGAGAGCATTTATTAGAAAGACCATGATCATTAACACTTGTAACCCTACTTGTTCTCCAGCACTACACCCCAAGCTTTAACCGCAGGGATAGCCAGGAGTGTCGAGAGCAGAAGGCGGTGGAACATCGAAAGCTGCATCACGTTGGAATAATCTCAAGACTTTCAATGGGCAAGCATTTAAGGCAGCTGAGTTACGTTCCCATGCGTTGGTCACTGGTCATTGCCGAAGAAGAAGCCAAAACACTTGACAGATCGCAAGACATACCTAGGCACAGGTACCTGCTGCTCGTTCCTTGTAGGAACCTCCGCACTTTCTTTCTGTGTGATACACAATACAAACGAGGAAGAGTGAACATATTTTAGTCGACATCCGCGTAGACCATTTTCCGAATACAGTAGTATTTCGTCAATTCTCCGATGGAAGAGGAAGCCCGAGGATCATAAATTCCTGGAGCCAGGTCGAAGGACGTGTTCTTTGAGGGCCATTGACCATTATTGGAGTCCAGCAAAGTGGTGTCGCGGTTTGGACGCGTTGTGGGTATACTCCAGGCGGTTCTGTGTCACACGCACCATGTTCCATGATTTGTCAGAGAACTTCAGAAGGAGGCGGAGGTTGAGCGGTGGTAAGCGTAGGAAGCCTCATTGGTTCCGGCCAATGATTCATTTCGGCACAGAATCAATGTTTGAGCGTGTCCCGGAAGAATGTGCTGATCGAACGGTGGTATGGTGGTTCCTCACCTGGCCCAAGTACTAACGGATCCTCCGTCGTTCAAATTGCACCGACATCCAGGACAGATCGGTTTCTTCCTCTCGACGCAGGGTATTAGCCGCACACGGCAACAATTCTCCCCCGCCAACGTGACAGTTCGCAACTGTCATGTCTATCGCGGCAGCTCCATCAAAAAACCAAAGTTGGGCCTCTCATCGGGCGCGACGATCCCGTATTCTGCCAACAACACTCCTTGTTGCGCTATCTCACCCGCCGAGCTGTGTGCCTATTCTTGTAACGCAGCGTGTTAACCGGGAAATACAAAACACGTTTATAAGGAGGTGGTTATAAACCCGGTTTTAAATCCGTTGGGGGAAACGGCCCGCTTTCTATTAGCTACGAGTGCCTTCGTGAGGGGACAGGTCGGTTCATAACTTGACGTTAATCTCGCATTTTTACCGAAGCATTTTCATTGAGACTGTGTACACAGGTTGCAGTGAACACTATCCCTGGTTCAGAAAATTCGCACTGGTATCAAAGTAATGGAGATCAACGTAATTGTAGACCATGAAGGAATCCCGCTCTCTGATTGGTTTGTTGTCAACGAAAGCTAAGATAGAAGCTATGATTCGCCTCGCCAGACCATTGGCGCACGAGAAGAAAATAAGTGGTATGAGCCCCTTCTAGGCTCTCGGACTCGAGACTGTGGCGACCGTGTACCACTTTGGGCGAAGGACAGATAGATCGTGGCAGAGGGAATGTATTTATACTTTCTTTCCATCAGCAAGCAGTTTATTTGACAACTGCTAAAACAGGGGATGTTGGTAGTCATAAACTACCCACACAGCATAAATACGGGAAGTCCGTGTCAATGCACGCCCATCAAGATACCCTCTCCTCCAACTTCCACTCAAAGCCGCTTGAGAAATATCTCGATATGCATGGGTATAGCTTTGAATTCATTGGAAATCTTCGCCAACTACAATACACCGTTCTTGGAGGCAATAGCCAACACCACACAGTCACTTTTGAAATGCCTTGAGGTTTGTCTTCATGCTAAATTTGAGATGACCATATCTCACTCAATTTTTAAGATGATTAAACAAAATAAGGAAACATATACTCAGTTGATGGAGCAAACTTACGAGTTACTCAATGCAATTGTATTGGTCCATATGAAGTCAGAAACAGGAGGAGACTTGCCGCCAATTGTGTTAAAGCATATTGGAAGCTTCACAGAGCAAGTTCATTTCAAAACTATTTTCCACTCTGATAGTGACCACATTATGGGGGTGATACTGGGGCATAATTATGATGTAAAAAAAACACACCTACATTCTTTTCAGAAATTTACACAGGTTGAAAAGAATCACAGGTTCAAGTACTGCGGAATATTCTACACACCCTAACTCTTGTAAAAATCAACACACCTGTGTATTAAACTTTTTTACACACACGCTATACCAGCCCAAATAATACATAGGTATAAACCACTCCTCAATAATACACACCTGTACCCTACTGCTCGAAAATGTACACCTCTAGCTTGCTGCTTGGAAAAAGCACACCATTCACCGCCGGCCGGGTACCTCGCTCGGATACCCGTTGACAGCGGCAATCAAACCATGTGATGTTGGTTTGCTTTACCTTCACCCGCATCCACCACCGTCTCATCGCATCCCTCACTGTTCGCATTGACTATACCTGAAACTCGCGAGAGTGAGGCCTCATATCTTGTTCTCAAACATGTACTTGACTCCCTTACCGACAAGGGCACCTCTATGGCCCTTGAAAGCATTGAAATTGATGCTACCGAGAAAGAATGTTCCCGTTTGCCCAAGGATCACCCAGCCCAACAGGGCCTGCCCTATGAGGTTGAATCATTTTCCACCGTTAAAAGGGGTACAAACAAATCACAAAGCTATGTCTATCCTGAAATGTGGCAGACTGGAGGCAAAGGAAAGAGTAACATGCCCGTGGGGGTTCTCACCGATCTGAGCCTGGAGGGGGTTTCATACACACACCGGGGCCTCGTTCTTAACCTCGGACCTTTGTCTCTGATGGTAGAGTGCTGTTCTGTCCCTGATTTTTCATGCTAAACCGCACTGTGTATGAACGCACCATCAAGATTGTCAATAAGAAAGTGTGGATCTCTCTTTGGGTCTTTTTCAGAAATTTACCTAGTGTACAGATCCGAAAGTTTCGTGTTGGCATCCCCCAGGTGTTTACAGATTATGTCCTCGCCTTTCTATGATTGATTGACAAATCAACGACAAACTCCTTTCATTTGTGAGCTGGGCTTCACTGTCTAAGGAAAGCAACGCTACTATAGCCCTTCTGGACACCTACACGGAATAGCTGCGCAACAGTGGCCTGCCGCTTGTTCGAGGAGCAAATGAGATAGATGATAAGCCTTAGTCTGTAGTTTACCGCGCCACCGGTGATTGCTCGCCGACCTTATTACTAATCATCGGAGTTTCAATTTCCCCTACAAAGCATTCAAACATCTCAGCATCCAATTTGCAACTTCTGAAGCAGGGAGATGCATTATAAATTACTTCTCAAACAATGTGCCTCTTCAGAATTGTTTAAATGGCCCTCTTCCGTGCAGACAACGTTCACGGCCTTTGCCGCGCGCCGGGCCATCAAAATTCGGCATCGATGTTCTTTAGCTCAAACACCACGACTCCGCAGGAGAACTTGAAGTTTTCGACGCCCTAAACTTGAATGCAACCTCAAATGGTTGAAAAACGCGTTGCTAAAGCGCGTTCAATGGCAGAAAAATTTACTGATCGGTGATAAGAGCGGCGAGCAATCAACTGATCAAGGTGATCAACAGACTACAAACTACCGAGGTACGAGGTTCTTTCGTTTGTAGTGTCTGTCTACGAGAGACTAGATAAGCCTTGAGTGCCCATCCATGCATCCATGCACGTAGAACCCCCATGGACGCAGCTTCTCGTTGCCATCGTGATGCCAGAGAGTGTTTGACCCACAAACTTTGTAAACACGGCGCTTGATTATCCCCGCCCATCTGCAGCCAATCAGCAAGAGGGACTGATGTGGTAGAGAAGTCAATTTACCTGACCAGTACACCAAATTCATCGACGCGACGCAAACCACTTTGCACCCGTAGGCGTGGGAGAGGTATGCTGCGGGACTCCAAGTGCCCAGAGACAATCACCGAGCCAACGAAAGGATGGAGCAGCGATATTTCGGCAACCAATTCGTCCAGAGCATCATTGGAGATCTCAGTGAACTCCAGGCGAGCTGTCGGGATGGCTGCCTCCACAAATTGCCGGTAAATAGTTTTGCGATCGATTCCCATAGCGAGGGCAATTTCCTCATAAGTGTTGCCAAGATCATGGAGAAGATGAGCTCGATCCAGGTCTAAATAATATCTGGGCCGTTCAGGCGTCCCTGTGTAGACTCGAGGTAGTGTGGTGCGTGGCAGGGGTGGTGGATTTGCGATAAAGTCCTCCAAGGGCCCCAGAAGTCCATTAAGTGTCGCGATGAGCTCCTCCCGAACGTCCTCAGTGAATGCCGGGTCGTCAATTTCGGCCACAATCTGACTAACGGCACCGAGCTGATGAGTGCTGCGCTCAACAGCTGGAAGGTCGGAGTTGGGAAGGGAGTCCACAACGAACTGAGCCTGCACACAGATGTTGTGAGCTTCCATGAGGAATGTGTTTACGGGATCATTGGCAGCGTCCATGGTGGTTGGGATACAACGAGAGCGATGTAATCAGTCTCGATCAAAGCTGCGGGGAAATTTCCGAGACGTCCGAAGGATGCCCATGGGCCCGGCATGTTGCTGCGCGCTCGGATCAGCGTCCCGAGGGCGTCTTTGCCGAGTGTTCGATGTAACATTCATGTCTGTAATTAGCTCCCTCTCTCCATCTCGCTGCGGCTATTCCCTTAGACGAGTATATCTCTTGATCGTCATCTGTATACCCAGAGGTATGTAACAGAGACTACTGTCAAAGGTGTGTTCTGATCTCTGTCCTCTTTCTCTCCTTCCTGCTCTTGCCTCGTCCATAATCAGTCGCTCATCAAACTTACTTTGCATCACATCTTATGGAGCCCAACACTGGAGGCTTGCCGGTGTTTGGTGCGTGCGTGCGGATCAGCGTCTGAGGACGTCCTCACCCAGTCTTCGATGTAAGATTCATCCCTAATTCAGTGTCGTCGCATTTGCACCAAATTTGCACTCATACTTGCTCACATTGAGCAAGTAGGCTCTTGGGATGCTGTACCAGGCGCTCATTTGCGGTGACTTTCTCGACGGCCAACCACTACATGCTAGATGTAGCAGCGGGTTTTGTCGTTGCAAGCATCACTTGGAATATCCGGTACGAATTCATGTCTCAAGTGGAAACTGAGCAAGGGAGTATTTACAAGAAATTTGGGTGAGACAGGACCGAGTTGCCGCAAAAAAAAAATGAAGAAAGGCACCAGGCCATCATGCAGCAGAGTCCAGACACCGACCGACACATTTTGGCCCTTTGCCTGAGCTTCTTGCTGGTTGTGTGACAGCATTGTTGTTGATTCATTTTCTTTCCCACTCCCCATGTAGTGGTTAGAAAACTTTGGAGCTGGTCGTTTGTCCTATCTCAACCTTGCCCGAATTTCCCGGTGCAACCCAGGCATTATTTATGCGCTCCACAACACCGCAATAGTTGGCACCACAGTACGATGGTTTGAATCTCTGACCAACCAATGGACCGCGGATTTGAATATCTCAACTGTTTCAATTTCACTCACCTTTCACACAGACAAACACCATACCCAGATCTATCCACAGTCCCGCACTGTGTGCAACCAAGATCAAATTATTCTTGACAAAATCATTTCTGTCAGAACAGATTCCACGGAACCGGCGTGAATTGCTAGAACGTGCAATGAAGTAGAACTGAGTCAGAGTCAAACCCGGTTACAAGATTGGTTTGTTATTTCTAATACGAGCACTTCAAACTCAGGTCAATGATTCAACCCAAGGCCTAATACATGTTCCACAGAAGCTCAAGATACAGCAGTATGACAGACATGATGCATGAATTCAGAAGAAGAACAAAACACACTAGTTTGATAGTAGTGTCTTTCATAGCTGTCAGCAACGGCCTCTGGGTCGGCTAAACAACAAGTAACCCAATGAGAACCCCAACCAGGATAAACCCAATAGACGCCAGTAGCTCATGTGTTCCCGAGCAGTAGGACCAGTTGTACAGTGTCCTCCCTAGGAGGCCATATGTCGTAGGTCGGGATGTGAGGCGGAACCCGGGACGAGTCAAAGAGGGTGTGATATCCACTCAGGTATACAACCCGGGGCGTGGATACAACCCATAGTACGATGTGGAGGAAGCGGGGCAGGGTGGAGACAATGCCTATGTCAAGCCAAGGTAGAAGCCTGAGATTAGACGAGGTAGAATCTACTGTACATGGAGATTCTACCGTGCTTATATAGGCTTCTAATAAATTAAAGCGATCGCGGTCAATCGCGATCAGTTCCTGTACCGCAGCATTAAGGAGTGTTAATGCTGATACTCCTGTACTCCTCTGTGTCGGTTTGCATGGCATCGGAGGACCAAGGAGACCCGATGTTCGGGTTTCCTAGTTCTGAATGTCATTGTATCCAGTGGTGTAAACCCCGATCAGTTTGCAACCAGTCATGTACTTCGTGTATACTTCTGTGTCAGCCATTGGTGTGTCCGGGGACTAGAATCTGTCTGTACGGGTTCCTAGTCCCTAACATCTTCTGTATCCCATGGTGCAGACTCCCCAAGTCTGCGGCTTTAGGATCCGAGGCCGGGTTTTAACCGTGAGAAGGTCACGTGGTGGCGTCATGAGAGTCCCGTGCCGCTAAGACATATCTGTATCCATACAGACACGTTGTGCCAAAAAGTAGAACCCAGGCGATTCATGACAATAGCCCTGATGAGTGGGGTGTGTTTTTTTATGCACCAAAGCCCAAAAGGTGGTGAAAATTTTCCATAAACTCATCTAGCCTGTGTAAAATTCCATGAAGGTGTGTCAAAAATAATTACGCCCCAGTATATGGGAGTAATACTGGGTCATAATTAAGATAGAGAGCGTGGAACCCCGGCACCCTTATGTCAGCAGCGATCAATTGATTGCCGGACTTTCCCATGGACAAATCTTGAGGTCGGAAAAAAAAACTATACCTCTATTCAGCCTCTCAGTGGCCAGGCTATTTTTTAAAAGTCACAGAATGATATTATCTTTATTTCTAGCTCGGAATTGAGGCCTTAATCTCTGCAATCATAGATGGGGGTAGCATTCGATGTCCATTGTACCTCTTGTTGATCCAAATCAAGTCTGCACCGCTCAGACCATAGGTGTATGCCGAAATAAACCGTGCTGCCCGGTTTGCATACCTGATGGTAATTATTAGGACCAGTTAACAAGATAGAATAAAAATTACCGGATAATTTGAAGGTGGGGAACATCATCAAGGCAAGCCTTGACATTCTTCTCCATTTCGTCAATGTTCGCTGTCTTGGCTGTGGTGCGATATCGAAACTTTGCTGCACCCCAGTACATCTCAATGAAATTGAGCTCGCAATGGTACTTGGGGTAAAAGTCACAAATGTGACCCCACGACTCCACAAGCTCCGCGAGCGCTGATTTCTGATTGATGAAGTCTGGCTGAGTGAAAAGGATGCGGCGACAACAACAATCAGTGCAACCGGCTTGACATTTGAATCCGGTGCATTGAGCAAGAAGACCATCGTGCCACAGCCCACGCTCCCGGATGATTTGTTCCATTCCTTTGAACCAGCCCGGCATGGTCGGGTGGTCTTCAGGATAATAGAAATCCTGCCTCTCACCATTCGCAAGGAGACCAGGACGCATACGGGGTCCTTCGGGGTGATGTGTCCAGCCCAACTTTGGACCTTTGACCATCTTCCGTGCTGAAAGTGCATCACCGGCTCGTTTTTGATGGCTTGGTGCATTATCGAAAAGGAACAGGGCTGTGGCAAACCCGTTGGTTTTCGCTTCGAAAATGTCAATGGCCCGATCTGCTTCAACGAGAACATCGTCGGAGGCAAACCAGCCATCCCTATTTTTTACCGGCACGAAACATGAGACGGGCTTCCCTGTGAACAAGTGATTAGTATGGGAATGATAGAATGAGCGGCAAAATAAATGTACTGGTCCTCATGTGTGAGTCGGCCCCATTCAAGTGTCAAGAAATCAGAGACCATAATTGATTCTCCTTCCCCCTTTGCTTCTGGCCGGCCTTTTGATGATTTGTGGAACCATCCAACCTTGCGCCGATCATGTGCATAAAAGGTTGATTCATCGTGAGTGATGAGGATAATTCGAAACGGTTGGCCTGTATCGGGTGAGAAAAGTGGCTGGGGATGAAGAATAAACCAAATTCACCTTTGTATTTCCCAGTGAGAACATAACCCTCGGGATTCTTGATCGGGTTTCCGTTGTTATCGTAGGTGACCATTCGCGGCTCATATTCTTCCAGCCACCGCTTTACAAAGGCAGCACGATAGGCGACAACATCCTCGCGCTCATGGCCGTCGATGTACATGCCATTTTTACGGTGTCCATAGCGCCAGTCAAGCCGTTTCAACCAACGGCATGCGGTCCAAACTGAAATGGAACGCTTTCGAATGCCAGCTTCGTCCAAAAGTGTCTGCATCTCCTGAGATGCAACGAAGTCGACCAGATCCTGTGCTTTGAAGTATCCATCCTTCCGAGCGACAGACTGAAGATGGAGTTTGATGGCGTCAGCAAAATCCTCGTCATTGAGGATGGAAGAGTGGTATTGTCCATAACGGTGTAATGGCAACTTCTTTGCTGTTAAAAAAGCATGGAGCCAGGCACGAATGCTCCGCGCACGATAAGGACCATGGCCCTGTGATTTCGCAACAATCATGCTGGCCGCTCGCCAGGTGTACGAGAGCTCGGAGTCCAAATAAAGGTTTAGCGTGCCAACCATGGCTGTAATCCGGGCACGGAAAAAGACATCGAGTTTTTTGTCCTTGCTTTTAACACTGAGGGAGGCTGCTGCACGTCGAAGGGCAGGAAAGTGGGTGTAGTTGAGCTGATTCAAAACACGATCAGCACCACTTTCTGGGCTGGGATCCTCGATCGCTTCCAAGAGCTCCCGGAGTCGAACATGAGCAAGGTTTACGGGATCCATGCAATCTGCGGGCAGAGTCTGATAAATTTCAGTACCAGAAATCGGAACAAAGAGAAGGACAACCTACCTGAGGACACCCCTCGCTGATATCTTGGACCTCCGATTCATCGTCTAGCTCAGTGTCCGATAATTCTTCCAAATCTGGCAACTCTTCATCTTCATTGCGAGGCGGAGTCTGATGAATTTCAAGACCAGATATCGAACAAAAGAGAGAGAAACTTACCCAGGAACCCTGTCTGTTGATATCTTGGACCTCTGGCTTGTCCCCCAGCTCCGCGTCCGATAACTGTTCCAAATCCAGCAACTCTTCAGGCTCATCTGGTGGGACAGGAGAATTATGGTCTCGTACCGGCTCTTGAGCAGCTATTTTAGCCTTTGCTTTCATGAAATCGAAGACGTTGAGGAACCCCTTGGCCTCCGTTTCTTTTCCAAACTTGCGCTGGCGGTATTTTGTCTTTCTGGAATTTCCGTTGTACTTTTTCGGCCGATTTGTTTCCCGTGCTCGCTCCTTGATTCGTGCGGCTTCCTGCGCATCACTCAGGAGAGTGGCAAATTTCTTGAGCTCACTCTCCTCAGAAATTTCAGGTGCTGCAACGACCTGGTCATCCATCTCCTCGTGCTCGTCATCTGAATCACAATCCAAATCCGGCAGCTCATCCCCCAGATCAAAATCCCATGTCCTGTTATCTGGGTCTGGGTCTGGAGAGTGATGGTCATGGCTGCAATGCGGGGAATGTTCCTCGTGTGACACCAAGGGCTCTTCGATGCTGGCATCGGTGCCCGGGCCCGGGGCTGGGTCCAGATCAGAGGGAATGTCATATTTGATTGGTTGCCGTGATTTTGTGGCATTCTTCGCACTTTGTCGAAGCTGTTGTGTTCGCTTTTTGGGTCGCGCCATTGTGGGGGCTCAGAAAGGCAGGAATGTTGCTTGAATTCCGGTCCAAAGCCGAGGAAAAGAGGTGGAAAAGATGCCGTGAAGTGAGGCGGTGCGGTCACGTGTCGGTGGCTGTGCTGCCCAAATCTGACAGCCGTTTTTCTCGAAAGTACGCCGTTCGACCTGAAAAGCACATAGAAACATCAAGAAGAAGAAAAAATTAAGTGGGTTATAACTTCGGTTTGAGGGGCAAAAAAAATGGATTTCAACAGCCAACCTCCTTCAAACTAAGCATACTATAACCTGGCTGTAGAGTTTTGATGCGCAGCGTACATGGGGTGTGGGTATAATGAGCCGAATTTTCATCTGATGGCCGCTTACATAAGGGTGCCGAGGTTCCACGCTCTCTATCTTATTCGTAGGTCACCTCTCGGAATAAGTGTAACCTCGTCGGTGAGTTTGATGCTGCGAGCATTTATTAGAAGTACATGGCGGTAGTTAAACTTGCAAACCAGTACAATCTCAAACAGCCAACCTAGGGAACAGTCTCCTCGCAGCTCCAAAGTAAATCTCATCCCTCGTGTCCTGGTCTATCTCAAAGTCGTCCAAAAACTTGGTCATCTTCTCAATAAATGATTTCGGCGCATTTGGGAAGTCGCTCCCGAACAAGATATGGCCCGGCTTCGCAAACTTGAGGAGGGCGGGCAGCTGGACGGGATTGCTCGATAGGGCCAGGTCGAAATAGAAAGACTGCGCGTCCTCGACCAGCTCGTCCTCAGTGCGCCCGTTCGCCCACGGCGTATGCACGAGCACAGTGAGCCGGTGGATCAGGTACGGCAGTGTCCCGCCCGCGTGTGAGAGCACTACTCGGCACCGCGCGTACTTGCGCTTGAAGCCGCTCATAATAAGGTCCATGGCCGCCCTCGTCGTCTCGTGCGGATAGTCGAACAGCGGCTGCATCGCGTGCGCGTTCACCTGCCCCCCCGCTGCTGTGTGTGTCGGGTGCACGAACACGACCGCCCCCCGCCTGTCCAGCTCCTCCCACACAGGCGCGAACGATGAGGAGCCGAGGTACGCGTTGCCAGAGCCGTACCGCGTCATCAGCACGACACCGTCCGCGTGCAGCTCGTCCAGCGCGTACGCTATCTCGGCCAGACAGCGCTCCGTGTCCAGAAGCGACGGCACGGATGCGAAGAAGCCGTAGGCTGAGGGATCCGCGTCCCGGACCTGGGCGGAGTAGATGTTGAGGTCGCGGGCCAGCTTCGCGGCGCCAGCCGGGTCCGCGACGATGCTCGGGCCCGGGGCCGTCGCAGAGAGGATGCAGGTCTTGACACCGAGCTTTGTGCAGATTGCTTGGTCGGCTTCCACAGTCCACGCTGGGGGAACGAACCACCCGGAAGGATCACCGCCCGCCGCCTCCAGAGCTATTCGTTGTTAGTTCGTGCAAGACTGATGGGGTGGAATTTCGCACCTTCAACCATGCGCAGTGCATAGATGTGGTGATGAACGTCTATTTTTGACATCGTTAGGCTTCGACTAGGAAATTGAGTGCGTGGAAATAGTAGGTATCGGTGTAGCAGGTAGAAGTTCCAACCTTATATACTCACTCTGTCGGAAAGTAAGCGGAATAGGTGTAATCCACTCTTTGTCTGGCACAAAGTTCCGTTTCTTTTCCGATGCAGCAACGTCATGGTGGAGAAAAAGAAGCGGAGCAGATCGGATATCATGATGATTATTAGTCCCCTGGCTTGACTTGAAGCCGTCAAGCCGTCAAGCCAAAGCCGCGGCTTGTCAAGCCGTGGACCACTAATGATGGTGGCATCAGAATCCCAGGCAAATACTGCACTATTACAACTGTAGGTTCAAGTCACAGATCACAGGGCCTGGTGAACTGAACCTATTTAATTTTGGTCACAGGTCACCACAGGCTCTGAACCAAGTGACATTTTGGGCCTATCCGAGGCGAAAAACGAAAATATCTTCTCTGGCACTCAGCGAGCGAACTTGGCAATATTCCGTCCCATTTTGTGCTTGTACTCACATTTGTGACCCCCAACAGCAGGAAACCCAGTCCGTTGGCTTGCTGCAAGCAAGTGGACCAATTCAAGTTTGAACCTAAAAAAATAGGTCACACATCCCAAGCCTCCCTGAACCCAGAAAATTAAACCTAAGGGGTCATACTGTACTATTTCGATCAATTCGAACCAGCCTGTGACCTGTGACCGCGGGATACGAAATTTAAATTTCGTACTTCGGTCGGGGCGAGCATGTCACTTTTTTTTTTTCGTAAATCGGTCGCAAATTCAAGGCAAGCCCTCACATATGCCTAATTTGTTTTCTAGCTGCCACCAGGCACGCTTAGAATGGATTAAAGTAATACTTGATCAGAAACCAAGCCAACATAAGCACTTGCGATCAATCAGATCATTTGCTCACATGATCTAGGCTGGAGTTAACGAGTACAGGCGAATACGAACCGCCTCGGAGTTTGAAAAGAATGATGGACATTCGTCAGCGCCTTTCGATACATCCATCGGCGCCGTTTCTTTGCAGGCGCCATGTCAGGACCAATATGAGGTGTTGGAAATTTTCTTGTGCAATTTACAACAGGGAATGAGTGAGCTATGGGCATTTCTTTCTGGCTGTTTTCGGGCCAAAAATTGATGGAGTGACAGATCGCTGATATTTCGGTGTATCATCTGACTCAAATTTTCAAACTCCGAGGCGGTTCGTATTCGCCTGTACTCGTAAACTCCAGCCTCTATAGTATACGTGATCCTGAACGACTATCTTCAGGAAATCGCGCAGTCCATACTATAGAGGCTGAAACGAGCCTACACATGATCATATTCCAAATTTTCATTTTCGACACCCACGCCGCAATGGCCAATCTTCCCAAAGTCCTGAAGATCCCGGATGGGCCAGAAAAGCTCTTGCTACCCTCTCCCGACCTCCCCATCTCCCAGCTCATGGAGCTTCAGCTACTGCCCCAGTCAAGCCCCAGTGCAAATCCACCTGCGAAAATTCGGTTTTTTGAGCCCTTTCCCAGCATTTCTGTGACTTGTTTGAGGGTTTCGTATATGCCCCCGGTGACCTGTGACATGTACGAAAAAATTCGTAAATTTTGGGCCCTGTGATGCGTGACATATGAATTGATCGAAATAGTACAGTATTCCTCTTGTCTATCCCTCGCCCTCCGGCCTCGGACTACTCAGGGGCACTGCGGATATTCACGCGCTTGTCTCCCGGACTATACCCCGAGAGTACGGGTTGTTTCCGTAGATCCTCATTGACACCACACGGACTTTGGCAGAGAACTCCGGTGTAAACACCGTCACTGACACCCCCCTGGAATGAGTGTGTGTTCTGTTGGCATCCTGTAGGTTTATTGTTTGGATAATCACCTGTTTATTCCTACCTGTTTCTCTTCAGTAGACTTGTTGTTCATGTTGTGGACCACATGAGTATAATCAACCCCACCTAGTGTGTTTCACCTTCTCAGAAATCCGATGAGTTGCATTGTATAGTTCACCGCAATTCTAAACCATCACTACTCCAACAGGGTCCTCCTGCAGGTCCTCGATATCAGATATATCTTCCTCTGCCTCTTCTACAATGCCAGCAGGTGCATTCATCTTTGTGAGACAAGCTAAATTCATTCTGTCTTGCCCCAGAACATATTCACCCACACTGCTAGCCTTTCATTAATGAATTCAATATGTTTTGTCTGTGATGATCTTTCAAAGAGTGGCCTTACTGCATCCCAGAATTCCACTGCTTTGCACAGGTCATCATGTTCTTTAGCAATATCTCCAAGTCAGAGCATGCATTCAGCTCTGCTGCAATGGACATCCATGTAGGTGAATCCTTCCAGTGCAGCACTAAACAGGCTGACAGCTGTGTCCTCATCAGCCTGAACAAGGAAGATGTCTCCCAGAAACTGGGGAGCCTTGTTTATTCCTAACTTCTCTTTGAATTTGATAGAATGGGCAAGGTAAACTGTTGTCCAACTGGACATCTGACCAGATGCACCCCAGTGTCCAGTGTTACCAAGCCGCTCAAAACAACAGGATTTGATTTCGGAGTGGTTGCAGGCTCTGAGACATTGCTTGAAAAGTACCTCTGCTGCTGGAATGTCTCCCTCTCTCGGGTAGAGATCTGCCATGATGATATCACACATTGTCAATTCTCAAAACTGTTCCAGGGGGAGAAATATTTTCTTGGCTCTCTCAATATCCGAGTGCACTGCATTTCTGGATGCATTCATAGACAAGCTAATTTCTGTGAGATTCAGCAAAGCCAAGCCATGGTGATAAGAATCCCAGTTAAGTGGGCATTCTTGAAGAATCTGAGTTTGAATATTGTGAGCCTCATGATATTCTGACTTCACCAAGTGAATCTGAGCTTGATGATTCATGATGTTATGGTCCCCATTCCCACTGGACATACCACAAAGAACCAGGAGCTCCCTTGCTCTAGGGCAGAGTGAGATGCTTTGTTTGTAGTTACCAAGGTGGGTCCAGGCCACTGCTTCCATGCAGAGTGCATGTGCTTCATCATATAAATTGGCAGAAATCCTGGCCAACCTCTGTGCCTCTTGGGCATGGTCTCGACTCGCAAAATAGTCACCGAGGCTCAGGTGGATCCATGCAGCCTGGAATAATGTTTGTGAATGTCTTTTTATGTTGCCAGATGCATTTGCCAACAAGATGGCCAGGTGGCAAAAAATCTATGGCTTTCGAAAAAGTGGGACTGTGGGCTGAATAATAGGATGCAACACTGATATAGAATTTACCTTGAAACAACTGAAGTCAGTCTTCATGTACAAGGTGTAAAGGTGGGCCTACATTTAAGATCTGGATCATCGAAGTACTCAAAGTGTTCTAATGCCTGGGACAGAAGTGTCTCTGAATTATAGATTGAAAAAGAGATGTATGAGACAAATAACTCAGTAATGAAGTAGACCTCAAGCTGATGGTCACATGGGTGTGGAAGGACTCTTTGAAGCTGGCCAAGCAAAGAAATTGATCCCCGGCCAGCCATTCGGCTAAAGAGATTTAGATACAAGGCACTAAAAACATGATCCCTGAGGTCTGGGTGGCCTTTTTGGAGTCCATTCCGGAGTAAACTTTGGATATTGGCCAGATTTGATGATATTTGCCCAACTGTGGCTGAATTCATTTCAGTTCCAGAGAAGTCCTTGTGCAATTCAAGTAGCTCATGGAAATGTCTGAAAAGAGGCTTGACAAGCTCATTTCTAGGTGGGTGAGTTTTCCGCATATATTCCCTGATGGGTACCAATGCTTTAGTTGCTTTTTGTCATCCAGATAGGCTAAAGCAGTTCGAATCAATGTTGTTCTGCAATTCCGAATATCCTCCATTGGGAGGTTGCTCTGGAGGAAAGACCATCTGGAAGCATTGAAAAGAGACTTAATAGCTCTTTTGCATGAGGGACAGCTTTGATCCTGGGGCTAGATAAAGGGAGTAAAATTGACACATCCAAGCTGGATTTTTTGTCATAGCCCTCTGAAATCACAGAGGTTCTCTCTGCTTCCCAGTGGGATAATACACTGGAGCATCCTTCCACATCCACCAAATGTGCAATGAGATTGATAGCAAGAGGCATGTTGTCTGTCAATGAAAGGACCCAATCTATGTCTTCTGGGTTATGATGGTCTTCAGCAATGTCAATGAATGTTTGTTGAGCAGCATGGTGTTTCAACATTGTACTTTAGCTGGCCTTTCTGCTCCACACATCGTGATCCATGCTTCAATATGAATGGTAGGCAACACAGAAATTACAGACACCTACCACCAATGCTAGATGCTGTACATCTGTAAGGAGGGATAGAAACTCCTTAAATCACTACGACACTCTGTGGGCTCCCACACCGTCTCGAGCCTGTCCAGAATCAAGAGACAAAGTGGACCAGATGCAAGGTAGTGAACAACTGCTAGAGTAAGGTCTTTGCTAGGCTTGAGTCTGAGATGCTCCAATGCATGCTGTGAGTTCTACCCTGCTGGCTGCAGCATCACAAGCAACAAAATACCGATGTTGTGTATACTTGGCTGTAATTTCTGCATGATGGACAATGGCTCTGGCAAGACTGGTCTTGCCCATTCCACCTGCACCCAAAATTGCAATCCTTGGTCCATCTTGGCCAAACAGTTCTAGAATATCTGATAGTTCTGATTCTCGGCCATGAAATATCTTGGGCTGAGATGGCAGCATTGAGATTGAGTTGGAGCTTGAAACAGTTTCAGTCCCTCTACTGTGAAAAAGGCCAGAATCACATACCTTGTGTAGGCGACCGAATACATCCTGCTTTTCTGACACAGAGTTAGCATGGCTTAGGAGAAATAATCACAATGTTCTTGTACCGTGGATGCTCTGTCAGAATTGGTCGTATCTGTAAGTTCTGCAATCATGTTAAGTACTTCTTTGTGCTTGTGCTCTGCATCCTGTCGCATTTTTACAATGTCTGTCATAAAACTGACCTTGTGAATCTACACATTGTGGTCATTGAAACTGTCACCGTGTATCATTGTGACCCCACCTCAAAAAAGTTGAATCCTTGTTCAAGTCCCACTTTTCAATCTTTGAGCAGGGCATTCAACTCCCCTTGGCAAAAGAATTTCTTTACTTTGCTGCCCTTGTTGTGTCTCAACAAAGGTATAAATTTTGTGGAGTGTCCTAACACATGTGGTATGGCTGTAATACTGGTATGGTTGTAATAGTGGGTCATAATTATTTGGTGCACAAGTCTACACTTTGTTACACCACCTTGCACAATTTCGCAAAAATATTCACCACCTCAGACCCACATGGCCGCGAATCTCACCACTCCAAATATCTGCTCACTAAAAACCCCCACCCCCAGTGTGTCACACAAAATTTACACCCCACATTTGTAACATGATAAAGAAACACCACCCCGAAACAAAAATAAGAATTTGCACTGCCTACATCCAACCTTTTTTTTTCACTCCACTGAGCTCGGGGCACAGAAACTCACTGGTGAAAAGCTGAAGTCAGTTCAAGGCCAAGAGTTACCTTGTAAATCGTTTCCAGAGGAATGCCGCAGACAGTCAATCACAAAAATGCAAGTACAACCAAGTACATAAGACAGAGTCAAGCTTTCAATGCCAAATATTGGTATGTTCTTTCGTGTTTTCTTCAATGATGTGAATACTTTATCCTTCACTCTTCATGTGCAATCCACAGCCTTGCCTTTAAGTCTCCTCGACTTGCCTTCCAAGTATCTATGTCATAGGTCCGCTATAACATTCACAATCCATCTAAACAGTTGATTTATGATTCGACCTGACCACTTCAATCGTTAATTTCCTTTCATCTAATAGCTCCAGAAGCCACTGACATCTGGCTGTCTAACTCTGGGTATGTCTTTTTTCATTACATCCATGTGATTTATTTCAATGACATGGAGGCTCTTATGTTGTTCAGTGCCCATTTGTTCAAAGATTCACAAGGCTGTGACTATGGCCATCCGCTCCCTGCATTAAATTGGGGCACATTCCCAATTCTTCATCTATACATTGTATGCTGTGAAGCTTGTTTCACAGAAAGACTTTAACTCAACTCCCCGAGTCTGCGGCTTTAGAATCTGTGGCCAGGTTTCAACCGTGAGAAGGTCACGTGGTGGTGTCATGAGAGTCCCATGCTGTTAAGATGTGTCTGTATCCATATGGATGTGTTGTGCGAAAAAGTAGAACCCAGGTGATTCGTGACACTTGTTCCAGTTTCTTTGTTTCTCTCTGAACCTTTACTGTCTGATAATCTTATTTCAGTCTCATCCACTAGGGCACAACCTGTCCAGTTCATTCATATTCAACTCAGTTACCTTCTCTTTGAGCTCAGGCTAAGATAGAGAGCGTGGAACCTCGGCACCCTTATGTAAGCGGCCATCAGATGAAAATTCGGCTCATTATACCCACACCCCATGTACGCTGCGCATCAAAACTCTACAGCCAGGTTATAGTATGCTTAGTTTGAAGGAGGTTGGCTGTTGAAATCCATTTTTTTTGCCCCTCAAACCGAAGTTATAACCCACTTAATTTTTCTTCTTCTTGATGTTTCTATGTGCTTTTCAGGTCGAACGGCGTACTTTCGAGAAAAACGGCTGTCAGATTTGGGCAGCACAGCCACCGACACGTGACCGCACCGCCTCACTTCACGGCATCTTTTCCACCTCTTTTCCTCGGCTTGGACCGGAATTCAAGCAACATTCCTGCCTTTCTGAGCCCCCACAATGGCGCGACCCAAAAAGCGAACACAACAGCTTCGACAAAGTGCGAAGAATGCCACAAAATCACGGCAACCAATCAAATATGACATTCCCTCTGATCTGGACCCAGCCCCGGGCCCGGGCACCGATGCCAGCATCGAAGAGCCCTTGGTGTCACACGAGGAACATTCCCCGCATTGCAGCCATGACCATCACTCTCCAGACCCAGACCCAGATAACAGGACATGGGATTTTGATCTGGGGGATGAGCTGCCGGATTTGGATTGTGATTCAGATGACGAGCACGAGGAGATGGATGACCAGGTCGTTGCAGCACCTGAAATTTCTGAGGAGAGTGAGCTCAAGAAATTTGCCACTCTCCTGAGTGATGCGCAGGAAGCCGCACGAATCAAGGAGCGAGCACGGGAAACAAATCGGCCGAAAAAGTACAACGGAAATTCCAGAAAGACAAAATACCGCCAGCGCAAGTTTGGAAAAGAAACGGAGGCCAAGGGGTTCCTCAACGTCTTCGATTTCATGAAAGCAAAGGCTAAAATAGCTGCTCAAGAGCCGGTACGAGACCATAATTCTCCTGTCCCACCAGATGAGCCTGAAGAGTTGCTGGATTTGGAACAGTTATCGGACGCGGAGCTGGGGGACAAGCCAGAGGTCCAAGATATCAACAGACAGGGTTCCTGGGTAAGTTTCTCTCTCTTTTGTTCGATATCTGGTCTTGAAATTCATCAGACTCCGCCTCGCAATGAAGATGAAGAGTTGCCAGATTTGGAAGAATTATCGGACACTGAGCTAGACGATGAATCGGAGGTCCAAGATATCAGCGAGGGGTGTCCTCAGGTAGGTTGTCCTTCTCTTTGTTCCGATTTCTGGTACTGAAATTTATCAGACTCTGCCCGCAGATTGCATGGATCCCGTAAACCTTGCTCATGTTCGACTCCGGGAGCTCTTGGAAGCGATCGAGGATCCCAGCCCAGAAAGTGGTGCTGATCGTGTTTTGAATCAGCTCAACTACACCCACTTTCCTGCCCTTCGACGTGCAGCAGCCTCCCTCAGTGTTAAAAGCAAGGACAAAAAACTCGATGTCTTTTTCCGTGCCCGGATTACAGCCATGGTTGGCACGCTAAACCTTTATTTGGACTCCGAGCTCTCGTACACCTGGCGAGCGGCCAGCATGATTGTTGCGAAATCACAGGGCCATGGTCCTTATCGTGCGCGGAGCATTCGTGCCTGGCTCCATGCTTTTTTAACAGCAAAGAAGTTGCCATTACACCGTTATGGACAATACCACTCTTCCATCCTCAATGACGAGGATTTTGCTGACGCCATCAAACTCCATCTTCAGTCTGTCGCTCGGAAGGATGGATACTTCAAAGCACAGGATCTGGTCGACTTCGTTGCATCTCAGGAGATGCAGACACTTTTGGACGAAGCTGGCATTCGAAAGCGTTCCATTTCAGTTTGGACCGCATGCCGTTGGTTGAAACGGCTTGACTGGCGCTATGGACACCGTAAAAATGGCATGTACATCGACGGCCATGAGCGCGAGGATGTTGTCGCCTATCGTGCTGCCTTTGTAAAGCGGTGGCTGGAAGAATATGAGCCGCGAATGGTCACCTACGATAACAACGGAAACCCGATCAAGAATCCCGAGGGTTATGTTCTCACTGGGAAATACAAAGGTGAATTTGGTTTATTCTTCATCCCCAGCCACTTTTCTCACCCGATACAGGCCAACCGTTTCGAATTATCCTCATCACTCACGATGAATCAACCTTTTATGCACATGATCGGCGCAAGGTTGGATGGTTCCACAAATCATCAAAGGCCGGCCAGAAGCAAAGGGGGGAAGGAGAATCAATTATGGTCTCTGATTTCTTGACACTTGAATGGGGCCGACTCACACATGAGGACCAGTACATTTATTTTGCCGCTCATTCTATCATTCCCATACTAATCACTTGTTCACAGGGAAGCCCGTCTCATGTTTCGTGCCGGTAAAAATAGGGATGGCTGGTTTGCCTCCGACGATGTTCTCGTTGAAGCAGATCGGGCCATTGACATTTTCGAAGCGAAAACCAACGGGTTTGCCACAGCCCTGTTCCTTTTCGATAATGCACCAAGCCATCAAAAACGAGCCGGTGATGCACTTTCAGCACGGAAGATGGTCAAAGGTCCAAAGTTGGGCTGGACACATCACCCCGAAGGACCCCGTATGCGTCCTGGTCTCCTTGCGAATGGTGAGAGGCAGGATTTCTATTATCCTGAAGACCACCCGACCATGCCGGGCTGGTTCAAAGGAATGGAACAAATCATCCGGGAGCGTGGGCTGTGGCACGATGGTCTTCTTGCTCAATGCACCGGATTCAAATGTCAAGCCGGTTGCACTGATTGTTGTTGTCGCCGCATCCTTTTCACTCAGCCAGACTTCATCAATCAGAAATCAGCGCTCGCGGAGCTTGTGGAGTCGTGGGGTCACATTTGTGACTTTTACCCCAAGTACCATTGCGAGCTCAATTTCATTGAGATGTACTGGGGTGCAGCAAAGTTTCGATATCGCACCACAGCCAAGACAGCGAACATTGACGAAATGGAGAAGAATGTCAAGGCTTGCCTTGATGATGTTCCCCACCTTCAAATTATCCGGTAATTTTTATTCTATCTTGTTAACTGGTCCTAATAATTACCATCAGGTATGCAAACCGGGCAGCACGGTTTATTTCGGCATACACCTATGGTCTGAGCGGTGCAGACTTGATTTGGATCAACAAGAGGTACAATGGACATCGAATGCTACCCCCCATCTATGATTGCAGAGATTAAGGCCTCAATTCCGAGCTAGAAATAAAGATAATATCATTCTGTGACTTTTAAAAAATAGCCTGGCCACTGAGAGGCTGAATAGAGGTATAGTTTTTTTCCGACCTCAAGATTTGTCCATGGGAAAGTCCGGCAATCAATTGATCGCTGCTGACATAAGGGTGCCGGGGTTCCACGCTCTCTATCTTATCGTCTTGGGCGACGAACAGACTCCGCAGAGAACTGTTATTACTTGTTGACACCAGACTCACCGACGAGGTTACAATTATTCCGAGAGGTGACCTACGAATATCGTCGTGGGCGACGAACAGACTCCGCAGAGAACTGTTTTTACTTGTTAACACCAGACTCGTTCTGAGACATCGACCATCTCTGAACGCTATCTGAAGTCTGAAAGTGACAGCTCAAATTCCTGCTGCTTGTCTGTAGCGAATACCTACCCGGCGCTGAAAAGACAATCATTCTCAAGGATCTAGAGACTGTTCAAGTTGGATTGTCCTGAATTCAAGTCCTGGCATATTCTGCCCCAAATTCGTGCAATATCACAGGCAATAAATTTAGACTGCAGATATTTTGCGGAACAGCCTGCAGCTAGAAATTATATTCATTCGACAGCCATTCTCTTGCAAACCTAGAATAATCGTCCAACATGCCATCAGCAACCAAACACGATCAACGCGGCAACAGCCGAGGCGCCTTTTTTTCTGCGGCCATGTCTCAATCGACTTCGACAGCGTGGCCACCCGCCCGTACCCACCGTACTCGCGAATCCGCTCTTATTCCAGCTGCGCCACAGACTGTTTTCCCGCACAGTGCCACGCGCACCACTATCGGACGGAGCGAAATCCTATTCTGTGGCTCCGAACAACCTTTTATCACTGAGTCTTTCAATGCCCCACGTCCGACACCATTTTACCCTGGTAACCCTGCAGCCGAGCAGCGCCCGCAAATGCTCCGCAGTAGGGCTGGCCACCGTAACCGTGTAGCCACGGAGTACGGTACCGTAATACGGTCACGGTGCCGTGCCGTGGCTCGTTTTTGAGGGTCAATACCGGGCCGTTTTTCACGGTGAAATACGGTAGGTCGATATCCGCTGAAATTAAGGGTGCAATCTTTTTTCACGAACTGTTTGGATACTTACTCACCAGAAGAAGTTGATTGCATATGGTCTTGGTCCGCTAAACCCGGATTTGACTGCCCGTTGCGGCCGTTACGGTCGATACGGAGGGTTACGGTTGGATTTTTGACCGTACCGTGAACGAAGAAATCCACACGGCCACGGTCCGTAAATTTACGGCCGTGACCGTATACGGTACGGTTGCCAGCCCTACTCCGCAGATCCAGCGGATGTGGCGCGCAAGTACACAGTCGCGCATCGTCGGAATTTGACCTGTGGACTGGGCTTGCACAGCGGCAGGCGTACACAGTGATTCCGCTAGACGCGTAGTACGTTTCTAGTGAGGCTGCGGCCCTCCTCGCTTGCCCAGGTCGCTAGGGGTGCGGCTATTCGAACGAGTTCGTCCGGATGCGCTGTATGGTAAGCGAATCTATTTATTTTGTTTCGCATACATGCGTGTGTCCGGTAAGTTGCTGTACGCGACTTTTCTGCGGAATCAGCTTGAGTTTCGTACTTTGTAGAGGCGTCATGTCGCTTAAAATCTGCCTGCTGATTAATCACTCCCAGTGGCAACCACCTCGGCGCGCGCCTCTCGCCCTGCGCCACACACATCCTCTCCCTCGGCCCAGGCACATCCAGCTTCCTCCGCTCCTCCGTCTCGCCGCCCCATCCCAGCCTCGACAACACAATTCTCCCCGCCACAATACGCCTCTCTCTCCTCGCGGCTTACGCCAATCAAAACGGCCTGGAGCTCTTCGCGTCCCCTTCCGCGCCCCGCCGATACATCTACCCAGACGAAAATGCAGACGCAGACGAGACCGAGACCGAGACTCCGTGGGCCCCGCCGCCGCTGCCGTCCCTCGGCCTCGCCCGACCCCCACCTTCCACCGCCCGTGCGCCCCGACCCCGACCCCCCTCGCGCCGGACGACCCACGCCGGTACCTCGCGCTCGTGGATGACCATAGGCGCCTGCACGGGGGAAGCGAAACCGGAACCGGAAGCGCCCCGTAGTCGCCGATGATGCCGTCCCTGAGCCTCGACCTGCCCTCTGCCCCACCTGCGTCCCCGACCCCCCTCTCGCCGGAGGACGCGCGCCGGTACCTCGCGCGGGCGGCGTATGATGATTACATGCGCATACGCGAAAGACGCACCCCGACGCCGCCCTACCGCCGCGTCATCATGTACCAGTCTGCGCGATGCTAGAGAGGGACCTAGGGACGAGGAGCGGCGGGGTTGATTCATCACTCGATGAAGCTGTGCGTTACTCTACCCACCTTGAAGGCTCGGATTACTTATCTCATTTGGTCTTTCTGTTGCTTTTATTCATTGTGATCTCTTGTCTTGTTTTCCGCACTCGTCCATCAACACTTGACCTAGAATCTCAGTGATTAACTGCTATAGTTCTTCTCAGCCGAATCTGGCGGCGGCTGTGATGTTCGATTCATTGTTGAGTCGCTTCCTGCCTGAAACAGCAGGACGCGGAGGCTCGACGAGCCTGGAGGTCAGCCGCTATGCGGGTCGAGACAGAGTCGGTGGTTAAGTACTCTCTCGAGCCTCCGAACAAGGACCTTGAGCCTACAATCAAGAACGAATCAACTGGTAGCGTGCTCTGACGGAATTGGAAAAAAGAAAGGCACGTATCGATACGGACGCGGGGAGTCGAACCCCGTACTGCCAGAGAATGGAAGAGTTTTGAGCACAGAGTCTGGCTGCATTCCCCGCACACCGCGTCCGGTTAGTTTCCAAGTGGGTTCCTGTGTCAAGGATGGTCGGATGCAGCTACCGTGTTCGGAATGTGAGCGGATGCGAGGCAACGAAGCCGAAAAAAATCCGCCATCCACTCCTCATTCGGACGCGGGGTACTGAACCCCGTACTGCCAGCGAATCGTAGTCTCTTGTAAACAGACGCTATAACATATTCAACTCGTACCTCGTTTGTTATAAGCGAATCGTAGGACTTTTGAGTTAAAACTCTGGCTGTGTTCCGCACACGACGTCCGATTTACCGTTGAGTTAGAGGTACGAGCTTAGTTAGTATATAGCGTCTGTCTACGAGAGACTACCGTTGAGTCGGTTCCAGTGCCAAGTACGGCCGAGACGAGTTCAAGTGTATGGTGTTCTGAGCCTCCAAAGTCAAAAAGAAAAAAAAAAACCATGTCAGAAACCGCCCGCATTCAGACGCGGGGAGTCGAACCCCGTACTGCCAACGACAAATGTGAAGTCCGAGTACGGAATCTGGCTGTATTCTGCACACCACATCTGACTTATTGTTGAGTTCGTTCTTGAGTCAAAGGTTAGCAGGCTTACAGCGTGTTTGGAAGGTGAGCCGACTCATGTGAGGCAGCGAAGCTGAAAAAGAATCAGGCGTCATTCTTCATCTGGACGTCGGGAGTTCAACCCCGTAATACCAGCGATTAACGTCAAGTCCAAGCACGGAATCTGGCTGTGTTCCGCACACGTCCGATTTACTGTTGAGTCAGTTCCTGTGTCAAGTATGGTCGGATACAGCTAGCGCGTTTGGAACGTGAGCGGATGCGAGGCAGCTCGAATGGGCTCGTAGACACATTAGAATTGCCGGATGAATCACGAGACAGTAGGTCAAAAATATAATCGTGGCTGCTGTCTCCATGGGGGCACGGTGAAAGTGCCGGCAATACTGCCGCCGTGCCGCCAGCACCGCCCCCCTGCCGCCCCCGAGTGCCGCCCCCGCGCATGCAAAGTGCCGCCCCAGTGCCGCCCTCAGGGGCGGCACTTTTGTCACGCTGCCGCCGCAAACATTTGAAATACAGATATATGTTATAATACATCTGACTTCATTTACTGTAGAATTTCATTCAATTCGGCGGTCACGCGTCACGCACCCTCTGTGCCGCGATGAATTTTGGTCTCGGTCACGGGTCACGGCGCCCAGTGCCGAGTGTAAAATGCGTGACACTGGGGCCAAATCTCCCATGGAGGTGCAAAAAAAGGCAGAATTTTCGTAATTTTCGTCTTGAATGCCGAATTTTTGGAGGTGTCACGCCAAAATTCATTGGTTGCCGAAGTGCCGAATCGGTATTTTGGGTCACGGGTCACAACCCGTGCCGAATTGAATGAAATTCTACAGTATTATCAAGGTCTCTTTATCACTTAGAGGTGATTATACCTGCCCGAAAATGTTCTGTACAATATAAGCTAAAACCTCGGGCTTAAATCTCATCTCCCTCTGAATCCAACTTCACCCAGCCAGGATACCTGTGAAGGAAAGGGTGAGTCGTGAGAGCTATACAACATGGCTCACTTAGACCTTTTCTTGTGCATCGTAACTTGCACGCAGGCCGAGTTCATAAATGCAAATTTATGACATTTGTGAAGCTCGGTGGGCTAAGAAGACATAAATACACCTCAGAATGCAATAATCACCAACCATAATTTTTGTGAAAACTGCCGCCCCTTGCCGCCCATTGCCGCCCGCTGTCACATACAGTCACACTGCCGCCATTTGTCACGTAGTTGAATTGCCGCCCCCACTGCCGCTCCCCAAAAATAAAAGTGCCGCCCCCGCAGACATTTGCCACCCCCATTTCCGCCCCTGTTGCCGCCCTTTGCCGCCCCCCACTGCCGCCCTTTGACGCCACTGCCGCCCCCAGAAATTGTGAAACTGCCGCCCTTTGCCGCCATCACCAGTCCAATTTAAGCTCAACTTTTCGCCTTGGGGTATACTTTACTGTCCAAATACATGGTATTAACTGTATTTAATACACCACAATGTAGTGCAAGATGGTGTAGGCAAGACCCCAGCCAGATGCTATCTAACAAAATTTGAGTGCCGCCCCCCCACTGCCGCCATTACCGCCCTTGGCGGCAGGGCGGCAGTGTTGGCGGCAATTTCACTTTGCCCCTCCATGGCGGTATCAGTAAGGGATTCGAAGTGCTCCGATGCGCGTCCTGCACAAAGAGTCCTCGATCAAGGCGATGAGTGTGCATGTGGGCCTTGCTTCGGCTTCTTGACTTCTGGACAGATGCTCAGTGGCCTTCGGCTGCTTCTCCCCTTTTAATACGCGGTGTGATTCTGTACTACAGTCGTCAAACTTGGGCACGGTGAAAGTGCCGCCAATACTGCCGCCGTGCCGCCAGCACCGCCCCTCTGCCGCCCCCAAGTGCCGCCCTCAAGTGTCTGACTGCCGCCCCCGCAAAAGCAAAGTGCCGCCCCAGTGCCGCCCCCAGAGGCGGCACTTTTGTCACGCTGCCGCCACAAAGAATGGAAGTATATAGATAAATATTATAATGTATCTGAGTTTATTAACAAGATATTTTTACCACTTCCCGCGCGAAACTGTTATAAGGTACTACTTAGTGCTTGACTAAATCTTATTTCCCTCGGAATCGAGTTCTACCCAGCCAGGAAACCTGTGAAGGAAAGAGCGAGTTGAGGGTGCTGTTACCATAACAAATGAACGGTTTACCTAGACCTTTTCTTGTGCTGGGTGACTTGAACCGACTTTTTAACTGGGCCAGCCTCCTTGCTGCGACTAGGGTTGCGTCGGGGACCCAAGGAGAATTCTGTTCTATTCATTAGTTCGGGCTTCCCCGCAGCTAGGGACTTACCTTTCATCCGCTTCGCCGGTGGCTCGATGTCTGTGTCCCTAGTCCGTTTCACACTCCCCTCTCCAACGAACGGAAGATCTCGTGCAGATAGAATGAGTTTTCCAGCATGTTGGATGTTGATGGCTGGCTGCAGAACAAATGAAACTGAGGTCCAGTCGGCTGCACGGCGATAGAAGACCAATGCCGAGCTGGGTTCATAAACAGTATGGGTAGTCTTGAAACGCTCCTCCCAGTCGACAAACTTGCTGGTTGTCATCCGCGATTCCCCTGCTCTGCCAATTGGATCGAATGACCACCACATGACATCAAGCCCCTTGACAGCTTGTGGAGGCGAGGATAGAAGCTCGCCCGATTGAATACGCAAGAATGTATCACCATTCAAATCCCAAGGCTCTCCAATGGAATCTTGAACTGCAAGCAGCTGAAGGAGCACCGAGCCAGGACCCCAGATCTTTCGGTTCGCCTCGGGATCTGAACACATGATTTCGTGCGCAGAAAGGGCATTGAGGGGAGCAGTAAGCATTGCATCCAATCCCGGGCTGGCTTTGAACGAACAACTCTTCATCCAATCAAGCGAAGCCTCCACCTTCCAAGGGATTTCCTTGAAATAGTCGCGAAAGCTCTGCATGACCGGGTTCGAAGTGTCAAAGGCCAAGACGTGGGCAAGTGCAGGAACAGCAAGTAATAAGAGCTGTGAGAGCTGTGGACTCGCGGCGTCTGCACCTTCGGTTACAGGACTGAAGCATGACGGCAACTGTACCATCCCAATCTGGAGGCCGATGTTGAAGTCGACAGTTGATCCCAAATGTGAGCTGGACGCACCTGCTCTTCGTGGAGCCTCTCAACAGCCACGATCTCTTCCCACTGAGCGACTGAGCGGTAGAAAATACGCTCTCGGGGATTTTCGTCAACCCAAACAATCCCCTCGATCCACTCGAACTTATATTCTTTCCCGTCACGCAACGGATCGAACACAACTAACTCAGCAGGATGCCAAGCGGTTCCAGGAATCCAGTCGTCAATCTCCGGCAGCATGTAAATCTTCCCCTCAATGAGGCCCGAGCTGCAGTAATAAATTAGCAATAGTAAATGGATATCAAGCACAGACTGACGCTGATTCAACTTCGTCTTCCAAAATATGGGGAGCCAATGGTGCCTGCTCGATCACCTCAATTGGTGGAAAGCCTGAGCTGGCCGAAGATATTGATACAGTCTCCGATTCGCTGCTTTTATCGCGTGTTAGAAGCGGAGGTTGCTTCTTTGGAGATCTCTTGGGAGCAGGTGCTCGGTAGTCCACTGCCGCCGACAAATCAGACAACCACCATCGATCTGCGTCGTCGAGTTTTTCGAGATCTGGGCGAACGAGCTTGCAGGAAGAAGGAATGCCCGAGGTGCTGCCAGTGGTGTTGAACTCCAAGGAAAGTTTCTTTGACCGCTCAATCTGGTGTTTCCGAAAGTAATTTTGCGCAGCCTCGCCACCGTCGAGATGATAGACGAGCATGCTAGGGAAGTATCCTTCTGGGATGCCTCTAAGCATAGCACTTGGACCGATGAGAAGGCCGCGAGGAGGCCCATCCAGGAGAATGGAATGGCCATCATGCCGTCTTCCATCGTAGTCGAAGATACGAGTCTTCTCACCATTTGTGGAGGAGTACCGGGCGATAAACCCCGCCACTGAAGGTGTGTAGGGTGGACCGCACCTTGCAAGCAAGATGGACAAGTCGAGACCCGCAGATGCAGAGCTTGGAAAGTTGGTTCTCCACCCCAGCTTTACGTGTTTGAGGGCGGGTGACCACAGAACAGTCGACACTCTCGCATTGAATAATCCCTTGGCACTGGCGACGCGTAAGCTTCCCGTCCTTCCAGACTGCAGCGTCCGTATCGCCGGCTCCACTGACAAATCCAAACGTAGTCTGCGGAACGTACCATCGATGATCCAGGTCCTGGCAGTATCATACCGGAAGCTACTCGAGTGTTCATCTGAGTGCGCGGGCAAGATGATTGGATCCTAACCGAAATTGAGCTGGTGATATTGAAAAAGAAACCTTACGAACTGTGATCGGACCATTAGAGTTTTCGGCAGTCTCGCTCTCGGAACCACCATCTGATTCGAAATCCACAATTGTGTGTTCCTAGGTCGAAATCAGCTAACGTTACCAGATAGATATAAGTGTAAAAACACTCACCGCAATCTGAATGGTGCTAGCTTGGTTTGCGGAACGTGTACTATGCTTCGGAACATACTCCATAAAAACCATGGATCCGTCCGGGTGACGCATCGAGGAATGAGTGAATGCTGAATGAGTATGGAATCCTCGATGAATGAAGACCGCTCCATCGCGAAAACGAAACAAGGACGACTCCACCCCACAAAGTCGAAGCCTCAGAGTCTCCCCGCAGATACACAGCTGCCCCAGCTGTTTGTGACGATCGACGGCCCTCGAAGCCGGAGCCAGTTCAATGGGGCATGTTTTACCATGGCATTCTATAGTCCCCAAGCATCGCCAGCGTAACTCATGCCCTTTGCCATGAGCGAGCTCGGGTTGTGCCTCTGTCTCGCGTCGTTTCCAGGACCCAATTTGTGGTGAGATTCCCGGAATCCTGCAGGTCCTGAGCTGAGACAACACACTGGAACTCGCCGTCAGGCCAGAAGTCCCAAGAAAATGGAACCTGTTGTATAGGAATATGGAGACCATTGCTCTGAGCTGTGTGTATGTTATAAGACTTTGAAGCCAGCAGCAAGAGTGGATTTCATACCTCGTGGACGAGTGCTCGAAGCGATATCATTGTCAGACAAATGCTCAGACTCGGATGCGACTACAGATAGCGACTCGCTGGGGGCCGAAAATCAGGGCCCACCCGAACCATTCCAATTAAATCTCCTGGGTGAATGAATGAACAAAACTGCATCCATCAAGTTGTGCGAACCAAAAACGAGACATGCCTTGCTCATCGAAATATGGAACTAATCGTGGACCTCGAGGCCATGCAAGATAGTCAGAAACCCAGAGAACGATGGCCACAATTCGTTGAAGTTACTGGCAAGCAGACAGAGAATTAGGGTGACAGAGAGCAGATCAAGCATGGTGGTGAAAGTTGTAGACAAAGGAGCCACTTTCTGAGACAACGCCCCGCACGATCAGCCATTCAGGAGCTTGGCCAGCCAAGACATGACAAGGATTTTTTAATGTCTTGAAACACATGTTTGGCCATTGTTGCTGAGAGATGTCAGCAAGAATAGACGAATAAACCCGAAGTGAGGCTGTCTTGAGGTGTGATGGTGGTGGAAGAAGAGGCCGAATAATGCCGGCATCGGACCCAACCGATCAGTGCACAGCGCCATGAGCGATGCTGAGTTCACTCACCGGGATTAATTAAAGGTACACCAGAGTGATATCTACCTCCTCACCCAAATTTGGGATGCCTGAGAGGTTTATGCCGAGTGATAAAACAGGGGTAGTAGCAAGCAATTTGCACCTAGTGTTGGTGTTGGTGGTGAATTAAACCGTAGCCGTAAAGATCGGCCAGGGAACGATTTGAACGGCGCTGAGTGACAATAACTCCTCTGGATGTTCTCAGCATAATTTCTGGGCACGAACCGTAACCAAAAAGCGTGCATGCATACTAGCAGATCAAAAGGTGGGATTTTGAGGCGACAGACACCAAGTTTAGGCCATCTGTGCAGCTCCGAGGTTAAGTAAGACTCGGATACACCTCAAAATGTTGTAATCTCAAACCATAATTTTTATGCAAACTGCCGCCCATTGTCACACATGGTCACACTGCCGCCCTTTGTCACGTAGTTGCATTGCCGCCCCCAACTGCCGACCCAAAAAGGAAAAGTGCCGCCCCCACAGATATTTGCCGCCCCCCACTGCTGCCCCTACTGCCGCCCCCCTCTGCCGCCCTTTGCCGCCCCTAGTGCCGCCCTTTGACGCCACTGCCGCCCCCAAAAATAGTTAAATTGCCGCCCTTTGCCGCCATTACCAGTCGAACTTACGCTCAACTGCCAACTTCTGGGTAAGTTTTGTCACTTGAATACATGTGAATTGCTGTAATAACTACACCACAATGTAGGTAAAGATGCTGTATGTAATACTACGGACAGATGGTATGTAACATAAAGTGAGTGCCGCCCCTGAGTGCCGCCACTACCGCCCCTTGGCGGCAGGGCGGCAGTGCTGGCGGCAGTTTCACTTTGCCCGTCAAACTTTTGTGACAATACAAATTCTTCAACCTGAATGAAACATTGAACATAAGGTTCAAACTCCTTGGATGACCAATGCCGCATGGTCAGAGTCCCAGCTGTCTACAAAGTGCATGTTTGATTCCAGCCTTCCTTCGCTGCCGTCGGAAGCTCGGGTATGTGTCGTCGTGGACGGTTTGGCATTTCAATAAGTAGATGGTGTTGCTGGGAGTAAACTGCGTCGCATTCACGGACCAGGTGGCCACATTTGTTGTGGTCTTGTGCCATGAGCGACTCGCATTTCGTGAGTTCTTCGATCACAAGTACTGGCAACTGGTTCAACCTCTGTGAGCAGAGACAGAAAACTCTTCAACACTATCTCGAAACATAATTGGCTCACACAGTTTGCAGGTTGTATATTCCCGCAGAGCCGAAAGAATGGCCCCGGCGCAATCACAGACACAGAACATTTGAGTTTATTTCCACATGAGTGCTGCGGTATAGTTGACAGGTGGCAGGGAAGATTTTTCTTCACCCATTTGACACTTGTTTTTACTAGACTTTGTACTACGGCGACAAAACAACATTCATTGTGTTCAGGATTCGGTCTGGCAGCATCTGGGCTGGACGGCAAACTTTAACACCCTCCTCGACAGCTTGGGCTTGGGCTTGAGGAAAGTGAAGCCAGAGCCCGTCCAAGCCGAGCCCAAGCCGGGGGCTTCCAAGCCAAGCTAGGCCGTAACATCACTAATCATCTCAGCGCCGCCACCGGGTCACTGGTTTCTATTCCTGACTGCATTTTCGCAGGCACTGCCAGCAAAATGTCACTGTCCCCACAAACGGGCGCCTAACCTCTCCGACGAAACCACTATGCCTCAGAACCTCCAGCTATGGGTCCCGCTTGCGGCTCTTGCCGCTACATACTTCGCTCATCGTTATTACAACGACGCTCCTTCCTCTCCAGAGTCTCCACGGTCAACAGGTCTGTCTCAGTCTCAGAAGTCAGTGCGCACTACTCACAGCAAGTACTGGTAGAAGGAGCCCCGCCGCATGAATCTCCAAAGAGGGGCGGCGTTGCGCAGGGGCCCGAGATTCCTCAGATCCATACATCTGGCGAGTCGCAGTCTCACAGCATGATCCAAGTCCGTGTGTCTCATGCCGCTTACAGATCAGTCATCTACAGAGAGAGGCCGCACTGCAGAAGAGCCCGGGACACCCTGCTCTCAGACCCATACATTCGGCGAGTCCCAGAACCCGAACGAAGTCCGGATTGCTCATGCCGCTGACAGATGAAGCCATCGAGAATCCCGGTGCTCTGGAGGAGACCCGGGGCCTCCAGGATCAGTCCCATACATGCTGCTGCCTTTATAGTCTACCAAATGAAGCAAGCGGTTCTCTGGACGAGCCTTGGGCCTGCGACGGTTGCGGCCATGGTATTTCGCGGGCAACAGCTTTCAAGTGCCCCGGCTGCAGCGACTTGTATTGCAGCCAATCATGTCTCGAAAACTTAGCTGATTGGCATGTTCGTCATTGCACGAACCCCCGCCGTCCGCTTACCACTGCCGATAACCTGGTGACTGCGGACGTTTAATGACATGTTTCCCGACGACCCTCAGACGAATGAGGATTATTTCTTCAACCGTGTCCGCACTCCGCACGACAAGACACACCTGCTCGGCCTCTACATCGATATTCTGAAGTGCGACCACGTTAAGCCAAGCACATTACATGAATGGAGATTATCTGGAACCATGGTCGAAAATATCAAGGCGTTATATGAGGTGGGTTTGACTCTACCGTGGCTCTACATAACCTCAAGAAACATCGCAGCCAATTCCCGTTGGTGCTAGGGGCGGTTATTATCCCTGGTTCCTCAAACATCTCGATATATTCGAACCATCCCCCAATACTCTCATCACCCTTTCTCCGCGTCATATCTGCGCGTCGTGCGGTGTATCGGCCAGGGTGCGATGCTCTGCATGCCTGAAAGTCTGGTATTGCAGCAAGAAATGTCAGCAGGACGATTGGGGCGGTCATATCATCGATTGCCGTCCAGGACGGCCCATCACCTCCGCAGATCATCTACGTGCAGCTGTGCATCGTAAAAGGCTCCCACAGGATCTCGAAATCTTGTCGGACTATGGGTTCACACGCGTGGGTGAGCTGGACGGGAAAATACTGCTGGATGTCTATCAGGTGCTTTTCGAGGAAGGAGTGCACCCACGCGACGTCCACCAGTGGAACATCGCGGGAAATCTTCTCGAAGAAGTGCAGAAGGTGCTTCGCCGGCTTGAAGGGTGGAAGACATTCCGCATCTTGCGCTGGTTTGAAGAACATTGTTACGTATTCGATCCCACCATGGCTGTCGGCGACCTCAAGCATGAGGAAGAACAAGCGACGAGGATCCGGGCAGCACAGGTGGAGCTCTGGAACGCCGTTGGCGACTTCCCATCCCAGGACCACGACGAGATCTCCTTGACTGTCAACACTCGCTGGCCGCGCGAAAGAGCGAACTTCTTCTTCTTTCGCTCGATGCTGGGATTATGTCACCCGTCGCCCGAACTCGATCTCTGGGTACACTTCGGCTTTTGTGCATGCCACGACGAATCCGAAGAGCAGTTCCTATCCTTCACCTACGGAATGCTGGCAGATTGTTGCTCATACGATGAATTCTTAACGGCGTACAGCGACTCAAAAATCATTCAGCTTCTTGATGCAAAAGGACTTCGCGGACGCCGCATCATCCATCCGCACCTCGAGGACGTTCCTTTCCGGATCCCCGGTCATTTTTAATTCCGTGTGGTTTTTGAAGCAACATGTCCAGTACACGAAGAGCGTGCGGTCCGACCTGATACCATCCGTGCGGGTGGACTACGGGTTCATGAACTGCACCTCGGATCGCGAGTACCAGGACCTGAAGGACCTGTACAAGAACATCTTTGAACGACGGTATACTAATCCACTCGAGCTTCACCAAGCCTGTGTGTCCGGGTCGCTGTACGATTATGTGCTTGGGCTGTTTCCTGAGATGAAAAAGAAGAAGAAGAGGGCCGCGAAATTCCGGAGACTGCTGCGAAACTTGTATCCGCTTCCAAATCTTGACCAATGATCTGTAGGACCTGTAGAACATGATGTGGGGTAGCTCGTTTCGATCTCCGTGTAATAATATATGATCTCTTGGTTGGGACCGACTGGATGGATCCAGGTCCCTTGCGATTCGAACCAATGGGTGTGATATTGATTGCCTGGAATGAACTCAATGGATCTCCGGACTAAAATGCTATTTCTTCCTTGGGATCCACCGGATGGACGTCGTCTTGTTGGGCAATTCGAGTGTACCATCGGGGCATGGAATGCGGGGTGTTGGTGCTTGGAATGAATGCTAGAAACGAGGCGCAAGGAAAACAGAGGGGTGAAGATGTGACGAGCAATGTTTCAGCGGAGTAGGTACGTCCAAGCCCTCCTGGAAATTGAATACAGTAACACTCAAGACATGAAGTCGACATGCCTTTGAACGGGGCATATATGTATATATATATTCAAGGACGATGAAATTCCAGCCGATGATCAAAGACGCCTGCGACGGATAGAAGAAAGAAACATGTGAGTGGCCGCTTTCAGAGAATCCACGGTCGTTCGTATCGCATATCATCAACATATCATCGTCCTTGGTAAGGCTCCAACCATTTAGTTTTCGTGTAAGGATCCAGGTAAATTAAACGGAAACGGTTCCTAAACAGTTTAAAACAGTTTAAAACAGTTTATAAACGGTATTTTTTGGGTGCGTAAAAACGTCCGGACAAGCTGTTCAAATACTACTACTAGCCTCTACCACAGTCCAACGACACCCGCTTGAGTAACCCATCCTTTATCCACATTTTAGTGAGCATCGCCTCCGAAATTGTCTTCGGCTTCAGTGACGCGCGAGCCTCGTGGCAAAGATGGCGTGCACCCGAGAACAGACGCTCAACGGAAACGCTGGTACCGGGGATAGCAAGGAAGTCGCGCGCCATTTTTGAGATGATTGGAAACTCGTGTTCACGTTCCTACAACGAAAAGATTGATCAGCACTTGCGGGGTACGGCGGCAGTCAGATAAACTTACCTTCCACCACGTCAGCGCCCCATCGGGATCGTCAAATTTCGTGTTGAAGGCGTCCCAAAAACGCTTCAACTCGCTTACAGGCAGGACTTCGGGTTTTGATACATCGGCAACATCAACCATGCAGATGTCGTCGAGAAAGGATCTAAGTGTTCCGGATCGGGACGGTCTCGCCGGCGCTTGGGGCTGCGACGTCTCCTCGTTGGCATGAATCTGCCGATACGACTCATAGGCGTGCTCAAATAGCACCTGGGCACGCTCGGCAGTCAACCGATGCTGCGGGTCTAACTTGCGAAACCACGTAATATTCAAGCATGGGTGGAGCACTGGAAATGCGTCAGACAGCTTAATGTCAAGTTCCCAGCTAAAACACGTACATGTCGCGATAATATTTAGTTGGCAGTCGGAAGCCTTAGAATAGTAAAATTCCAAATTTTCCAGGCCTGCCGCCGCCGCCGTACGAAGAGACCCGAACTTCGCATTCTCTTCTGATGCCTGAAGGTGCTTGCGCATTCCCTCGTACATTGGGAGAACCCAAGGCAGGGTCGGCGTGCTCGAGTGCGACATCTGTCTGGTTACTTTTGTAAACATCTAGCGGAAAGGTGAGTTTACACTCGAAAAGATAGAACAATGCGCGAGCCTTTAATAACCCGCCGAGCGATTCAAGAAACAGCCACTCCTCGGGCTCGAGTTTAAGGCCATGCAGCTCGTCCCGCTCAAAGACCCAGGTGCCAATTGCCTGCCGTATTTCATGAGAATAAATTTGTGCAGCGAGAAAAACTCACTTTTCTCAACATGAGTCCGCGCTTGATCATCGCGTGCGTATAATTCCAGCGATGTCGAACGTCACGGATAGGCATAAGAGATGCCAGCTTCCGTCCCGATGGAGCCAACATGTCGCCATAGACTCTGACAGCCGTGGTTCGGAAGCGCTTACGACGTTGAGGGGAAGAACAAATTTTCGTAACTGTGGTGCGAAGCTACGAGGGATCAGGATGGTTTACATGTAAACATGAGCACTCACCTTTTGCAGCACGGACATCTTCTTGAAATCAAACGTCAGTCCAGTCATAATATCTGCTGCCTCGTCTTCTTCATTCCCCTTGTCATCGTCCTTCGTGAAATCTTCCCGCTCCAATTTGTCGAGGTCAGGATCGTTGCCGGGATCGTAATGGAAGGGAAGGTCTTTGCTGGGGAGGTAATCGTCGGTGATCTCGGGATCTTCGACGTAGTCAAGCGCTGCTAAGATTTTTTGTACCACCAGGTTTACGACATGAGCGAGACAACGAATCTGTGAGTTGGCGGGTATAAATTGAATGTCAAACTTCTCCATCAGGAGGCGCGATAAGGCCCGAAGGAGAACATCGTTGGGCGCAGCATTATCGAGAGCGACGGCTAAGAGGTAAAATAAATTCGTGAGCCCGATGCCAATACTCAGTAAATGAATACGTATCTTTTCCAGCGCCTCAAAATTGTTCAGTTGCTTGGCAAGACCCAGCGCCGCGTATTCGCCCTCGTGCTCCTTATCCTCGATCAAATGGAAGTCGAGCACGCGTTCCACAAGCTCCCAGTCCGACGTTATCCAGCTCGCAATCGTACCGGCAAAAGTGAATGTCATTGCGCGTGTGGTCCAAGTGTCGGTTGATACTGCAATCTTGGATTTCACCTGCTAAAATCACATCAGATTGCGTTAGAAATATAGTACGAGGTACTTGCCGCGAGCTCAGACTTGACGAGTTTGTACATATCTACATACATCTCGGCCAGCGTGTTGCGCACGGCCGTATCACTCGGTAAGCCGTAACGCGTCTGAAGGAATGCAAAAAGGTGCTGTATACCAGGGGTCTCGCCCGTGGTGAACGGAAGATCGTCCTCGATGATCCACGCAGTGAAAACTTTCAAAAAATTCTTCTGCGTCAAGTTAATGGCGGGATTTATCTTGCCTTCAACCAGGAAATCCGCCATGATTTTGGCGGAGCTAGCAGATACGCCGCGGGTCTCCCCGGGCTGTACATCAGAAGGGACCGGGATGCCGTGGTGGTGCTGCTTATAATGCGTAGCCAGATTACCAAGTGCGGGAGCGGGCTTCTCGTCGCCGAAGAGCTGGTCCTTGCCGACCATGCGTTTGAAGCTGACGGTGCTGTGGTACAAGAAGTCGTTAGTAAACGAATGACAGCATATATAATGGAAATGAACTTACTGTTTACAATGCCGACATTTAAACGACCAACGCTTTTCGCCATTATCGTTGACAGCGACAGGTGGCCAGTAGTGGTCCCGAGTCTGGCTCTTTGGGCCGCGCTTACCGCCCGGGCGGACTTCATCCTCCGACTCGTCGTCGATTTCAATGACATCAGCGTCCGGGGGAGGAGCGGGTGCTGTTTGGGATTTCTTCTTCTGCCGAGCGAGATGTGATAATAAATGGAAGGTTATCAGAAGAACGGACCTTCTTCGGGGGTGGAGCCTGTGCGACACCATCCACAACAATAATCTTTCGTTTTTTAGGGCCCTAGAGGGACGGTGATCCGGGCTTAGACTGAGACTGATAAAATGGGGGATCACTCACGTTCGATGCGGATCCCAAATCTTCGCCATCAACGAAATCGTCGTCTTCTTCCTCGGAGAGATTCGCATCTTTCTTCCTCGGTCGATAGTCGTTGTTGTCGCGCTTGCCTTTCTTCCCTGCCATTACCGCTGTGTAACGGATCAACAAAAATATATTGAACACGGCAAAATTAACGCGCCGACAAACAGATCATCATACATAGCCTCCTTGGCCGGGTCCTCCGAGTTTGCCGATGCGCCATTCGCGCTCTTTGTCTTCCCCTTCTGTTTTGAGGCTGCCGCTGAGGTCGGCTTGCGAGCATGAGCAGCTGTCCTCGCAGCCGATCTATCCATGCCGCTGGTATCACGCGCGGTCAGTAATGGGAGGAAAATGTGAGCCGGAAGTACAGCACGCACCAGAGGACCTCCATCTCCGCCACTACCCGTTCCAACTTGATTACTGCGCCCTCCAAATTCATATCGGGCGCACTCCATTTGATCTCGCGCAGGTAGCGGACGATCATCAACATGCCCAACTTGCCGCGCCGGATCAGATGCAGACGCCCATTTGTGTCGCGGCATTGTGCGTCCTCCTTGAAAAGAATATCAAAGCGGCGGGTGAAGGTGGATGCGGGAGAGTCTTCGTCTAGGCCGTGAACGGTGGTAAGGACGCGATGAATCTCATCCTCATCGGTCCCTTCGGCAACGGTGGTGGGCAGTACGGCATCGAGAACCTCGATGTCCTTAATGAGGTTCGCAATGGTGCCGGCTGTACAGGATCAGGAAGACGCGTCAATCTGTGTGAAAAAAACGCGACTTACCTGCGTTGAGACGCGCGTGAGTCGCGTCCACGATGGCTTGATGTGCGGCGCTCGGGGCCTCACTTTTGGAGCCATCAAGAAGGTGCTTGGGCGCGTTGCGCTTGCGAGGCGCTTTGGGGGCGGGGTTCCCGTTAGTAGGCTGGGGGCTCATGGTGGTACGATAAAACGCGTCAGGTCACTCACCGTCACGTTTTATGCCCTAAACCCGCTGTTCAGATGTCGCCGGCAGTTGGGGGAAATGTTGAATTGATACGGTCACTGGCCGAGTGTGTGTGGTGCCGGCGAAAGGTGATGAAAGCTCCAACGGCCCGATCACGCCGCACCGGGCTCATCACCTCCCTCGCGCGACTTTTGCCAGCTTTTGCCGACCCTCCGAGCCCACCCGGCCGTAACCGTATAAACCGTTTAAAAACTGTTTGTAAACTGTTTACCCTTGCCCATAAACTAAACGGAAACGAAAACGGTTTAAACCGTGTATAAACGTTTATACACGGAAACGGTTGGAGCCTTAGTCCTTGGACTTGGACGAAGAATGCTAAACCGCTACTGCACCGGCCATTCGTGAAGGTCGTCCGGATACGACTGGGACTGAACGAGAATCCTCCCCATCTCGTGCAGCTATTCGTTCCCGCACCAGCTCCCCAAATCGGCGAGATGCTGCTGAATTCGTCAATCAGTGGTCACATGACTGAGTCGCGTCCGGCCGAGCAACCAAGCCGGGACAAACCTAGACCGGTGACCGAAAAGTATTTCCCTGTATATCCTTTCCTGAATTCTGCTATCATTTTCTTCAAATAATAGATAGGTTGTGCAAAGCCGTGGGGAGGATTCAATATTTTGAGCTCCTAAACCTATGATAATGAGGCCATTTTGAGTCTTCTGTCCATGCAGCTATCAAATCAGATCCAGCAAAAACAATGGTTTGTCCTTGAGTTTCGGTGCTGGTTCCACAGCACCTATGAATTGAATAATGAATTGGACAACCATAGCATCATATAAAATGCTCCCCTTTACTCAGCGGGTTCACTGAAATCTTGACCCTTCTTAGATGAACTAGCAAAATCCCCGTGGCTTTGCACGATGCCCCAAAGCCTCTCTAATTAAATATGGCAGTGTGAACTTCAGCTGGACTCATCTCTACCAATTCGCTGGATTCCAGCCGATCCAGTGCCAGAAACAGATGAAGATCAACCTATGCATATGCGACCGCCATCTCCACATTCTTCCCTTTAAAACTTTTCCACTTCCCTCGCCAACGCCCTCCACAATTGATATTCCAGCCATTGCGATGCAAACCTGGAATGCGCTCACCGAGACACTGCTGTGCCAATCAGCCAGTCGGTCAATCATCGTTATTCCACGCAGGTGAAGGTGGGTGGCAAACGAAGGAAAGGAAAAGAAATATGTACCAGGGATCAAACCGTTCGATTCTTTGCCTCGATGTTTATGGTGTTTCCAGCGCCTTGTGGTCTGCGCTATTGGAGCCTGTGGCATTGGCAATACCGTACATCACCCCCACCAACCCGGTGTACATGGGTTGCTTTGCCAATGGTACCATGTGTGCTGCAGAGTTCAATCAGGAACTTGGGGGACCGGGACTAGAAAGTGACTGACTGATAGCTACATTGTCAGTACGCACCACAATTCAGACTCAAGCACAGCTAGCTGTGTGTGGTGTTGGACCAAGTAAGAGTAAGATTGATACATAGCAGTGGTGATTCAGTGCCTACACAGGTGATTTGAACTTCCCGAAAAGTAATTGGGTTGCCGAAATGGCCTGGCTGCAATTAGCCATGGGCACACGGTTGGAAGTAAAGGGACATACAAGTAGGTAACTGGAAGCAGGGGACACAATGACAATGGGTGCATGTAGGAATCAAGGTGGAGCAACCTGTACTAGTTGAGATGGTAAGTAAGTAACCAGTTGAATAATTGCAACGTTGTCGAGAGACTGCTTGGTGATTTTGGGAATACCGGTGATGATGATACTGTTTTCCAGCGCAACGAGGAAGACCGTGAGGCAGAGTGCGACCATGAGAACTACCAGCTTGAAGCCGTGAGGGAAGTCCTCCTCCTCAAACTTCCGTGGTTGCCTGCTGTTTGAATTTCTCCTGTTCATTCGAAGCACTAGGGCCCAAATTGGATGTCCATTTGTCAGCTGATGGATGACGTTCCCACGCTCGTTCTCGCCCATTTCTTACCCAAATCCCTAGAGAAAAAACCAGTTTGCAAGATATGAGTTCTGATAGATGATATGTGTGATTTTCAAAGCAAATGCGCCAGATGTGGCGAAGAAATGGCCGTGTGAAAGTTGGCTGATGGATGTTGATGGATATCCAAGTTGGGCCCTACGAAGCACCACTCGATACAAACTGCCTCCACCCCTGACCTTTTTGAGAAGGGCACTGCCCCCTGCCGATGGCTTCCCAGCGGAACTTGAAACTGAAGCCAAGCTGAGGCACGTGCCAAAAATATGTCCTCCCTCTTTCTTCCCCTTCCACCACACCGTTCCTCTGTGATACCAATGCCCCTGTCCCACAACCACCAGCTCATGGATGTCAATGCGCAGGGTGTTCCCTGCCCGGAGCCTACCTGCACCCGCTTCCTCCCTGCTCCCTGCAAGTGCCAATCTAGTGTTAACCATAGCAAGTGGTACACTGTGGTACATTATTGACGTGTTTTATTCATCTTGCCCATCACTCAATACATTTTCTAGTGCTTTAACAAGGCCTATGGCCCCAGATACAGGTTCTGGGCCCCTGGTGTCATCCCCAATGGTCTTCCTGCTCCTGCCCAGCCTCTCGCTGCTCACACCCCGCCTTCTTCTGCCCCAATGCCCACCGTGAGAGCCCAGTGCTGTTGCTTCCAGATCCTTCGTTGCTCGCACACTTCCTAGTGTCCTTGTCGCCATGGAGGCCTTCGTCTGCATATTCCAAATCCAGTTGACAGACACTACCTCGCCTACCCTTTCTGAAACTTCCAGTGCTTCCTCATCTGTGTTCTCTGGCACCAAACCGCTGTTTCATACCATCACAGACCCCGTATCCTTCCTGGTTGATTCCACCAGTGGCAAATTCTTGTTAAGCTGGGATGAATTTCAAGCTTGGCTCGAAAATGAAGAATGCAGCCACTGTATTGAGCTCAGACTGGTCCAAACTACCAAAGGCCTGCCACAATTCGACAAGAAACTTGGTTATGTCTGTTCGCGGCATGGCACTGGCACTGTGAAGGTGTACGAGAAGTTCCCTGAGCAGGCCCGAAGCCGCACACCAAAATGGACCGGGCATGCCTGCGCTCTCATCGTCAAGCAATACCCGGGGACATGCCAGCTACTTGGCTTGTACAAGGATGTGCATAATCATCCCCTCAAGAAGGACAACACTGCCTTTAGGTGCATCCCTCGTGTGACATGCAAGTACATTGCCGCCAAGCTGCGCGATAGTGTGCGGCCCGACAAAATAGTGCGTTGTGCTTCTCCCACATCCAAAAATCCAGAGCGTTTGAATAAGATGAAGACGAGCGCGACATGTTGGGGGCTCTGGAGGTCCAAGAAGCAATGGTGATATTGATCAGGGGAACGATGTACCACATGTGGAAGCTGGGCAGAAAGTTGAAACGAGTGTCGCGATGTAACAAAATTTGCCAAACTAGCAATGAAATTTAGCGAGCGGCGTATGATGATTAAATTCGCATGCACGAGAGACGCACCCGACACCGCCCTACGGCCGCGTCATCATGTACCAGCCTGCCTGCGATGCCAGAGAGGGACCTAGGGATGAGGAGCGGCGGGGTTGATTCATCACTCCATGAAGCTGTGCGCTACTCCACTCACGTTGAAGGCTCGGATTACTGATCTCATTCAGCCTTTCTGTTGCTTTTATTCATTGTGATATCTTGTCTTGTCTTCCATACTCGTCCATCAACACTTGGCCCAGAATCTCGGTGATTAAGGTAGGCGACATCCGCATCCATCGAGTCACGTGATCAGCAGTGTGACAGCATCTTCCTGCCCTTACTAGTTGGTGATGGTAGGTCACACACAAAAACTAAAACCACAGAAAGGCTTGGATTAACCAAAGGAACAATCCTGTGGTTCCAGATTTTCAATATCTGGTCTCAATCAAAAGTTTTTCACCTATTTTTCAACAAATGCTCGGAAGCTTGTTTCCATTCCGGCCACATGGCTTTATGTTTTTTCTCCCAAAATTTCGCGCTTCCATATAAGGAAATAACACGGTCACATGGATGATCAGTGACACAAAGCCAAAGGACTGTTGGGAGGGTGTATTTTTGGCTTATAGCATTGAATACCAGGCTTAGTGGATGTTCCCCGTAAATTACATCCCCACTGGATATAATTACCACAACTGTGATTTAGAACTTCAATATAAAGCTGACTGTTGTTGCACAAAGCACTACTGCAACCAATGGGCTGGGAACAAAGCTGGTTTAATTGATTAAAGGCTGCATTGCAAAGATTTGGAAGATGATTAAATGAGCTGCACTCTACTTCCTCAAGAATCAGACTTCACTGAAAGTTCAAATGTGCTGCTCAGGGTCTATTGCTAGATGTTGCAAGAGAGTCTATCACTGGTATCTCCTGAGCTTCTGAGATTCCAATTTAAAAAAAAATTATCCCGGGCTGCTCTGACCCCCCAGGCCCAAGAATCTTGAAAAACATGATTTATTTTTGCAAAATCTGAAATTTCGCGCTCTCCCATGTTACTGTCACCCATCAGTCACGTTCACGTGACTCGATGGATGCGGATGTCGCCTACCTTAAGATAGGCGACATGCGCATCCATCGAGTCACGTGTGCGTGACTGATGTGTTACAGTAACGTGGGAAAGCGCGAAAATTCGATTTCCAAAAAAAATAAGTCATCTTTTTGGCCTCTGGACGACCAGGATGTTTTTCCCTGACCTATATAAATGTCTCTGAAGATGATAGAGCACCCGTGCATTGCCTATCAACCCCTTTGTGCTTTGTTTCTGCTTCAACCATTTTTCTAAGTGGTCTGGAGTAGTGGAAAGAAAGAATACAAGTCAGCTGCGGATTCAAATCTCAATCTTAGCCTATTGAAAGTTGATTTCAAACATCATGCACTAGACCACACCATTGTGGACACAAAATATTCCAAACGCGGTGCATCATGAGGTAAGCACGTGACCGTATAATTTCCTTATTAGGAAACGCGAAATTTTGGAGGAAAAAACACAAGGCCGTCTTGCTGGACTGGAGACTTGATTTCCTGCACTTTTAAGAAAATATGTCGAAAACATTTTATTGAGGCCACATATTCAAAATCCAAGACCACAGGATTGTTCCTAAGCTCAATCTGAAGCTTTCTGTGGTCTTAGTTTGTGACCGCACCCTGACGTTGCTGACTAGTGTGGCGGGAAGTCGGTGTCACACTGTGAATCACGTGATTCGATGGATGCGCATGTCGCCTATCTTAACTGCTATAGTTCTTCTCTACCGAGTCTGGCGGCGGCTGTGACGTCTGATTCATTGTCGAGTCGCTTCCTGAAACAGCAAGACGCGGAGGCTCGACGAGCCTGGAGGTCAGCCGCTATGCTGGTCGAGACAGAGTCGGTGGTTAAGTACTCTCTCGAGCCTCCAAGCACGGACCTTGAGCTACAATTAAGAAAAAAACGTGCTCTGACGGAATTGGAAAAAAGAAAGGCACGCATCGATACGGACGCGGGGAGTCGAACCCCGTACTGCCAGCGAATGCAGGAGTCTTCGACACAGAGTCTGGCTGTGTTCCGCACACCACGTCCGGTTAATTGCCCAGTTGGTTCCTGTAGCAAGGATGGTCGGATGCCGCTAGCATATTTGGAACATGAGCGGATGCGAGGCAGCGAAGCCAAAAAAAATCTTCGGTCCACTCCTCATTCGGACGCGGGGAATCGAACCCCGTACTGCCAACTACTGAACGAATTCTCAACTGACAGCGTCTGGCCGTATTCCATACACAACGTCAGATTTATTGCTGAGTCGGTTCCAGTGTCAAGTATGTTTGAAGTATACAAGATAGTGCATAGGATACAAGATAGTACAAGTGTGGGGAGGCCTCCAAAGTTGTGCGACGATTCATGCCCCAAGCCGGATTCTCAAGAGACAGGTTTTGTTTTGGTGAGATTGCGACGCCAATCGCTGGCGAGAACCCGAGCACTGGGATTTAGTCTGCGAACGTGTCGACGATGGAGGTGCAGCAGTACTAATTAAGTGCGGATCGCACTGGGATGTTTCGTTGGCTATTGTTGAGATCAACATGGTCTCATCTGTGGAATGAAAGGCGAAGCAAAATGGGTGTACAGGTAGTCTCTCTTGACAGACCCTTGATATCAGTTGCAACTCGTACCTCGTTTAGAGCATCAGCCCTTTTAATTTTGTCTGTGTGTTTGCAACGTCCCCGTCGACTCCCCGATGGCCAGCCAACACTTCAAATGGATTGACTGGCTGTAACGTCATCGGCCCTTCATTTGAGCCTCAAGCGGACAGCGACTGTCACCTGACGATACTTTTCCAGGCTCGAAGTCTGGAACATGACTTCTGAGCGCTACGTTTTCGACGACGGCTTGGTAAACTGGGGCGCGGGACACTGAGCACTGACAGTCTAGTGCAGTCAGCAACGTTGTCGGCTGCGCTGGAATGACTGATTGACACCGCAAAGTGTGCCCGTACTGGATGGCGCTGAAACTCGATCGAAGGAGATGCTTATCTTGTGCTTATCAAAGGACATGGAACTTCGTCGAAAGTCCTGGATCTTTCCAGATTCCTGGATTTGACGTGCAAAAGCCGAGAATCTGTGCCATCGACTCATTATTTTTGTTTCCGCCACTTCACCGTTCCCAACACCGTGACCGTAATGTCCTCCTCAAAAGCTATTGGAATCGATTTGGGGACGACTTACTCGTTTGTAACCTCCCCATTCACCACGGACTTCTCCGACTGACTTTTTATTGGTTTTTTGATAGCTGTGTCGGCGTCTGGCAATACGATAGTCGTGTTGAGGTCATCCCCAACGACCAGGGCAACCGCACTACCCCCTCGTGTGTCTCCTTCTCCGACAACGGGCACCTCATTGGCGATGCCGCGAAAAATGTACTTGTGATGAATTCAACTAACACGTACGCTTTTTCATCATTATATTTCGGTTGCCTGTTTCTGACCCACGTTGGGCAGGGTTTTTGATGCAAAGCGGCTGATTGGGCGCAAGTTTAGCGACAGCGAAGTGCAGACCGAGATCAGGCATTTCCCCTTTACCGTCTTCAGCAAGGGCGATAAGCCGTTCATCCGCGTCGAGTACCGCGGGGAGCAGAAGGATTTTGTAAGCCTCCTTACTTTTCCCTAATACCGGGGTCAATGCCTGACGGTTGTTTGTATTCTAGTCGCCGGAGGAAATTAGCTCGTTGGTCCTCCTCAGGATGAAGGAGACCGCCCAGGCGTACCTCGGCACGTCCGTCAGCGATGCAGTTGTCACTGTCCCCACATACTTCAATGACTCGCAGCGCCAGGCCACCAAGGACGCCGGCAACCTTGTCCGGCCTGAACGTCCTCCGCATCGTTAACGAGCCCATCGCCGCTGCCATTGCGTACGGTCTCTACAAGATGCCCACGCCGCTGGGCGAGCGCAACATCCTCATATTCGATCTCGGCGGCGGAACCTTAGATGTGTCCCTCCTCACCATTGATGAAGGCGTCTTCGAAGTCAAGGCCACGGCTGGCAACATGCACTTGGGTGGGGAGGACTTTGACAACCGGTTGGTAGACCACTGTGCTCAAGAGTTCCAGCGCAAGAACAAGAAGGGTACGTCTTTTCATTATCGCAAATTGCGGTTGCGATACTTATATTGAGTTCGTAGATATGTCCTCCGACCATCGCGCCATGCGGCGTCTCCGCACCGCTTGCGAGCGTGTTAAGCGCACCCTCTCTTCAGCACCACAGACCTCGATCGAGGTCGACTCTCTGTTTGAGGACATCGACTTTTTCACCTCCCTCACTCGCACGCGCTTCGAGGAGCTCTGCCAGGACCTCTTCTGTAGTACCCTCGAGCCCGTCGAGAAGGCCCTCCATGATTCCGAAATCGACAAGTCGAGCGTGCACGAGGTGGTCCTCGTCGGCGGCTCCACCCGTATTCCACGCATCGTGAAGCTGGTATCGGAGTTCTTCAACGGCAAAAAGCTCAACCTGAGCATCAACCCTGACGAGGCTGTCGCCTACGGTGCTGCCATCCATGCCGCCATCCTCTCCAGCGCGATATCAAATAAAACGAACGCCATGGGCTGCCTCGAGGTCGCACCGCTCTCCCTCGGCATCGAGACCGCTAGGGGCTACATGACTGTCCTCATACCGCGCAACACCCTCATACCCGTCAAGAAAAGTAAGGTATTCTCGACGTATGCGGACAACCAGCCCGCGGTGCTGATACAAGTATACGAGGGCGAGCGCGCGCACACGAAAGATAACAGCATCCTTGGCAAATTCGAACTGACCGGTGTCCACCCTGCGCCAGGCGGCGTCCCGCAAATTGAGGTCACCTTTGACCTTGACGCGAACGGGATTATCACCGTATCCGCCTCTGACAGGATAACTGGGAGCTTTAACAGCATCACCATAACCAACGACAAACCTGGGCGGTTATCCAGAGGGGAGATCAATCGCATGATCGAGGAGGGTGAGAAGTATAAAGGTACGTTGGATTGTTTCTTTCCCGCGTGTCTCCTTATGCTGACTTATTTATTTTCTTACAGCCGAAGACGAGGCCGCCGCTGCGCAGATAGCGTCCAAGAATGCGCTCGCGTCGCACGCATACAATTAGCGCAACTCGTTCCTCCCCCACCCCTCTGTGATAACTGTTTCCAAAAACCAGAAGTCTGTGTCAGGGATTTTGATGCTACTCACGTTTTGGGCTAGATCAGGGGGCGGTGGCTTTAGGAATTTCAAAGGGGCATAAAACCGCCACATTCAAGCCACATTACATAGTTGGTTTCGATGTCAGCAGGAAGGAACGAGCAAGCGATCATATTCACCATGACCTGCTCTGAACGACTGCATCATCCGAGTTACGTTTCTGCCCACCGGTATTTGGCGCATCCTTTCCCTTGCCTTCGATTTGTTCAACAGACAAGTGTACAGGGAACAGTCCGCTCACCGTGTCCAACTATTATTGTGGAAACCACACGCAAATTGAGTTTCGCCTGGGTTAACTGTCAACGTTGTAACAGTGGGAACTCTGCGAATGAACGCACAGGACTCGACAAGCTCGGCATCGACCTTGAAATTCGGAATTCCCAGGCAATATTGCTGTGTTACCAGATTCCGAAAGTAGACGATGATGGCGCCGGCGGCACCTGCAATCTTCTTTCGTCAAAGTCAAAATAATAAGTCTCATTGTTGATACGAAGGGAGTACATGGGGGTACCGTGTGTGTAGATAATGAGACGGGTAAGGTCGAGTGGCCACGCGTGTCATCCGCTCCGGGCTGCGAAGGCGCCGCAGCGCGGGTGCGAATGGGGACGACGTGACCCATGTACCGCCGGAGGGCGTAGTCGGCGGCGGCGTTGAAAGCTGAGGAGCTCGTGCAACGCGACGCGACCCGGGGTGCGGGTGCCCGACGCGGGGTACGGCGCCGCGAAACGCGCGTGGCTGTCGTACAACGCGGAGTGAGGCGACAGGTGAGTGCGGCGGTCATGCAGCGCAGAAGGTGACGCGTGCGGGGCGATGGGGGCGTGCGCGGTGGAGGAGCGTGGGCAGAGTCCGGCGGGTGAGGATATCAGGAGGGGGAGGCAAGGCGTTGACGAGCTGGTCACTATGCCTCGAGGTGGGTGACTAAAAGTAAGAGGTGCGTCAAATCATGTGCAAACCTACCTGGTTTGATGCTTTGAATCCTCCGGAACACCTGAATGAGGGCTGGTGATAACACAGATCGAGGTATTGACGAACCCGTTTCTACCCGTTTTTTAAACGGGTAAGGGAATGCCCTCGACGGACGGAACGGAAACCGTTTCGACGGTCCGTCAACCCGTCTCAGACGGGAACGGGTCGGAGCCCTAGGGAAGATGATGGCTTTCGGGAATTCGGTGTTCGAGAGTACCATCATCTGGACACGCAGGTCTGGGATTTCGGAGAAGAGGCGTGCGAGAAAATTTGCCCTTAAGTCAACAAGTGCGTCTGAGGAGACACAGGTGAGTAAGGCGTGCTCTGGCGTCTCTATTTCCTTCTTACAGAACCTGTAGAGTCGCTCGTCGCGAGGCACCTTTTGATTTGCATGATCAACGTAACGCAAGATCTCCACGGCTAACAAACTTGAATGGGTTGACAGCAATAGGGAGGTAAGTGCCTCGCGGTGTTTCTGCGTCTTGACCATGGTTAGATAGTGCCGCATGCAGGAGGTGACTTGAGTTGGTGACTTGTCCTTTTGGGGTTCTTGTCGGCCATGGAGCAGGTAGAGCTTGTCCGAAGAGTCAATTTCCTCCTGTACCCATTCCATCATAAGCTTGCGCACGAGTTTTGCGTAATTTTCGACGTATTTGTGGGTGGTTTGACGCGTCAAAGCAAGCTCGGGGCAGTGGAATGGTAATCTCGTTATCGCCTTGGCGAGATCCAAAGCCCAGGACTTTTTACCTTTCTCTGAAAGTTCAATTGAACTGTTCAGAGCAGCACGGGCATAGTGGTCATCCTGAACCACTAGCTGCGGGTAACCACCGGTGGCCAGCGGCGGGGGATCAACCAACTAAATCGGATGCCGTGTCTACTGCCCCACCATCATCTTAGTGCCGCCACCGGGTCACTGGTTTCTATTCTTGACCTGCATTTTCGCAGGCACTGCCAGCAACATGCCACTGTCCCCACAAACGGGCGCCTAACCTTTCCGACGAAACCACCATGCCCCAGAACCTCCAGCTATGGGTCCCGCTCGCGGCTCTTGCCGCTACATACTTCGCTCATCGTTATTACAATGACGATCCTCCCTCTCCAGAATTTCCACGGTCAACAGGTCTGCCTCAGTCTCAGAAGGCGGTGCGCATACTCACAGCACTGGCAGAAGGAGCCCCGCCACATGAATCTCCGAAGAGGGCCGGCGTTGACCAGGGGCCAGCAACCGAGGACCCCGGTTCTCTGGACGAACCTTGGGCCTGCGACGGTTGCAGCAGGGATATTTCGCCGGCATCAGCTCTCAAGTGCCCCGGATGCACCGACTTGTTTTGCAGCCAATCGTGTCTCGATAACTCCGCTGATTGGCACGCTCGTCATTGCACAAATCCGTGCCGTCCCCTTACCACTGCCGATCACCTGGCGACTGCGACGTTTGGTGACATGTTTCCCGACGACCCTCAGACGAATGAGGATTATTTCTTCAACCGCGTCCGCGCTCCGCACGACAAGACACACCTTCTGGGCCTTTATATCGGTATTCTGAAGTACCACCACGTTAAGCCAAGCACATTACACGAATGGAGATTATCTGGAACCATGATCGAAAATATCAAGGCGTTATATGAGGTGAGTTTGGCTCTACCGTGGCTCTACATATCCTCACGAAGCATCGCAGCCGATACCCGTTGGTAATAGGGGCGGTTATTATCCCTGGTTCCTCAAACATCTCGATGTATTCAAACCAGCTCCCAGTGCTCTCATCACTCTCGCACCCCGTCATCTATGTGCCCTGTGTGGCGTATCAGCCAGGGTGCGATGCTCCGCATGCAAGAAAGTGTGGTATTGCAGCAAGAAATGCCAGGAGGACGATTGGAACGGTCATATCGTCGATTGCTATCCCAGTCGACCGATAACCTCCGCAGATCACCTACGCGCAGCTGTCCATCGTCGTAAGCTTCCACAGGATCTCGAAATCTTGTCGGACTATGGGTTCACGCGCGTGGGTGAGGTAGGCGGGAAAATGCTGTTGGATGTCTATCGGGTTGTCTTCGACGAAGGAGTACGCTCGCGCGACCTCCAGCGGTGGAACACCTCCGGAAAACTTCTCCAGGAAGTGGAACAGGTGCTCCGGCGCCTTGAATATTGGAAGACATATCGGATCTTGCAATGGTTCGAAGAACATCGTTACGCATTTGATCCCAACACGGCCGTTGCGGATCCGGAGAATGAACTCAACGAACAATTTATCAGTGGGCAGGCCAAACAGGTGGAGCTATGGAATCGAGTTGGCGATTTCCCCTCTGACGACTGGGACGAGATCCATTCGCATATTACCAACCACTGGCCCGAAGAAAAAGCTAATTTTTTCCAATTTCGCTCGATGCTGCTGGGATCAGGTTACCCGCCGCCTGGGATCATGCTCTGGGTGGAATTCGGCTTCTGCGCATGCCACGACGAACAAGAAGAGCAGTTCCTGTGCTCCACTTACAAAATGCTCATGGATCGTTGCTCATATGATGAATTCCTGAACGCGTACAGTGATTCAAAAATCATTCAACTTCTCGATGCGAAGGGACTTCGCGGACGCCGCATCATCCATCCGTACCTCGAGGACGTCCTTTCTGTATCCCGGGTCGCGTTTAAATCCGTGTGGTTCTTGAAGGACCATGTCCAGAGCACAACGAGTGCGCGGTCCGACCTGATACCGTCCGTACGGGTGGACTATGGGTTCAGGAACTGCACCTCGGATCGCGAGTACCATGACTTGAAGGACCTGTACAAGAACATCTTCGAACGGCATTACACCAACCCACTCGAGCTTCACCAAGCCTGCGTATCTGGGTCGCTCTACAATTATGTGCTTGGGCTGTTCCCTGAGATGAAAGAAAAGAAGAAGAGGGCTGCCAAATTCCAGAGACTACTGCGAAACTTGTATCCGCTTCCAACTCTTGACGACTGAACTACAGGACATGATGTGGGGTAGTCAATCTCGGTTGGAGGTCTGCGTAATAATATACGATCTCTTGCTTGGGACCGACTGGATGGATATGAGCTCCTTGTGCAATTTGAGTTAACCATTACAAATGAATGGATGGAATCTGGGATGCTCGGAATGAACTCTAGAAATGAAAATTGATCTCCGCCTATGTACTAATATACGATTTCCTGCTTGGCATCTACTCGATGAATGTCGCTTTTTTTGTTGGGCGATTCGGGTGCATCACCGGATGATGGAATGTGGGATGTTGGTTACTTGGAATAAACACTTGGAATAAAGGTTACTTTGAACACGATGAAATGAGAGAGGGGTGAAAATGTAGCGAGTTGCGGCGGAATGGGTACGTTAAAGCCCTCCCAGAAATTGATTGCATCAGTAACACTCAAAACATGAGGTTTGAAACGTCTGTGAACGGGGCAAAGATATTCAAGGACGATGAAATTCCAACCAGTGCTCAAAGACACCTGTGATTGACAGAAGAGAAATGTTAGCACCCGCTTTCAGAGAATCTACGGTCACCCGTACCGCATATCGCCGTCCTTGAACGACGTAAGATGAAGCTTTACTGAACCAGCCATTCGTGAAGGTCGTCCGCATACGAGTGAGATTGAACGAGGATCCCCCCATCTCGCACAGCCTCGGCATTCGTTCCCGCACCAGCTCCCCCGAATCGGCGAGATGCTGCTCACGTTCAAGACCTTTAAATGAGATTCGATGATTATCGAGTCGAGAGCCTCTAGTGCATATGGAATAATACCATATGGAATATTTGCTATATGGAATGACCTTTGAGCATCTCCCAGGGTCGGACAAACCAATTATTCCACTAACCGGGCTCTGGAATATGGAATAGCCCTTCGAGGTCGATATTCCATTGTGCAGATGGCCGGAAATGTAAATTTCTGCGAGCCAAAGTGTATTTGACGCACCATGCTAAAATAAAATACCAGATGAGGGATCAGTGTTGTGCCCGTGGAGAGATCCTATCGCTCGACGAGCTCCTCAATCCTATGGCTGAGCGGGAGGATCTTGATGCACAATATCTCCGCTTCTCTGATGGAAAGGAGGGTGTAACCAAGATCTTGGAATACATGAAGGCCAGTGGGGCTGATGGAGATGAGGGAAAAGAGGAAGAACCTGCAGAGGTGGAATTTGACTTTGACAAGAGGTATTGGCGGCAGCGGAATTACTCCAAAGGGTGGTTCGGTTTCGACCGGATTTCAATGCGGCTTTGCCCTTGGGGAACCAGCTGCGCAATTTTCGCTGTGAACTGAAGCAGGAGATCGAGGAAAACAAGGTTCAGACACAGATATCATTGTTTTTCAGCCCAGTAGTGTAAAGCAAATTTATTTCTTGGAAACACTGGTTGGGAGATTCAAGTTTTTCAGCACAATTTACAGTGAAAAATGTTGTTTGTTTTTCAGATATTTTTCACTGAAAAAGGTAGTGAAAAACTCAAAATATTTTTACTATTTTGTGAGTTCGAGGTGAAAAATTCAAAAGGAAGCTCGAAAGAGGAAGCTCGAAAGAGGTGAAAAAGATTTGAATTTTTCACTCCTTTTTTCAGTGAAAAATGTCTGAAAATCAAACAATGTTTTTCACTGTAAATTGTGCTGAAAATCTTGAATCTCCCAACCAGTGAAAATAATAAAAAATGTCCTCTAAAATAATCATCATATGGAATAGCCCCTGGGCCTCTCCCGAGGGTATTCCATATGAGCGACTCAACTGTACCAGATTCCGAAAGCAGACAATGGCGCCGACAGCACCTGCAATCTTCTTTCGTCAAAGTCAAAATAATAAGTCTCATGGTGGATGCGAAGGGAATACACGGGGGGTACCGTCTAGATAATGAGACAGACGGGCAAGGTAGGATGTAGGTGAAATGTCCGGGGAACAAAAAAACACGTCGAAGATCGGTGATTTAGGCCGCGCAGATCTAAGTGGCGAGATGTGCAACTGTCAGAGTGGCCACGCGTGTCATCCGCTCCGGGCTGCGAGCCCCAGCCTTACTTCTACATGGCATTGTGACCAATGCACCGCCGGAGGGCGTAGTCGGCGGCGGCGTTAGAAGCTGAGGCGCGCACGCCCCCATCGCCCCGCACGCGTCACCCTCTGCACTGCACGACCGTCGCAATCACATGTCGCCTCACCCTCCGCATTGTACGACAGCCGTGCGCGCGTTTTTTCGGCGCCGTCCCCCGCGTTGGGTACCCGGGTCGCGTCGTGCTGCACGAACGGTGGAGGAGCATGGGCAGAGTCCGGCGGGTGAGGGTATCAGAAGGTGGAGACAAGGGGTTGACGAGCTGGTCCTCGGCACGCGGGCGTCGGTGGTGGTGGAAGAGAAAGGCGTTGCCAGAATCACTGTCAACGACATAGCCAAACAGCGCCAAACAGACGCGTCGCGTGCGTAGCCCGGAAGGAATCGGTCGTACGCGCTAGGTCCGTGTGGAATACCAAATAGATGGGAAGCTGAGCCTGCCGCGGGGGGAGGCGGCCAAGATACATTGGCTTCGATCCAAGGTCAATCGGCATCTGAGCTCGGATGCCTGTATTTTACTTAGGGCTCCGAGCCACACGGCCCGTCGACGGGACGGGTCAGAAAACGGCCGTCATCTCAAACCAACAGAGGTCACCCGTCCGTCAAGGGTTCAGCCAGGAGGGGCCGACAGACGGGTCCCGTCCGTTCCACCCGTTACGGCCGTCTGACGGGGAAATTTGGTGAATAAAACCCTGTATGCATCACAAACATGATTGAATAATTTCAATGCACACGAGTCTTCAAATGCCTTCGCCTTCGCCTTCTCTTTCTTTTTTGACACCTCCCGAGCCACACGTAACCGTGCCTTCACAAACATGAGAACTTCAATAGTCTCGGCCTTCAAGCTTGCACGATGAAGTCCAATCGTGTCCCTTCCACCGGAAAAAACCCTTTCAACGGCGACCACAGAGCCTATGGGAATAAATTAGCATCATCTCTCACGCAAAATAAGAGCACAGACCTGGGATACACAATACATCCCGGGCGAGCAGATACAGATTTTGGAAATCTGTGGCGACGGGTGTACCACCACTGCAGCGGGTCCGTATCTTCGAATGGCTCTGGAATACTTGTGAGTCTAAAGTAATCCTCTAGCTCATTTTTCGAGATGGCAGTAGAGGTTGTTGGCCCCCGTAACGTTTAAAAACATTAAACTTCACCGGTGAACCAGATGGCGAGTCATGTACTCGGGATTCCGGGACGGAGGTTTGTGGCGAATTGGAATAATGGGCCTTGAAATGTGCCTCCAGTGCAGCCTTTGATTTATCGAGTCCTGTGAGGTCTGCGTCCTCGGCATAGTCTTCCCGTAACCCATTGTATGAGAGCCGTGGATCCAGTACTAAAAAAATGGGCTGAGAAGTCAGCACACAATCAAGTAATGCAAAAAAACCAACACATCGCCCATGAATAATATTGTGATTCATCAAATTTGGTGAAATAATCACATATTTTGTGGCATCTCACTAGAACTGCGATGGCTTGCGTGCTCGGAAGTAAAGCGTGAGAGTTCTAGATAATAGAACACCAGATAGTACGAGTCAGAATGAAAAAGTAAGTAAGTAAGAACGAGTCACTCACCTTAGTCTTGGCGCACAGAATAGCGGAAATCTGAGAGGTGATTCAACTCCAGAGCTGCAGAGAATATATACCAGACATGAGTGCCTGAGTATAACCAAAAGGAAGCTACAAGTAAGTACCTTGATATAACTACATCAGGAAAACCGAATGTAACTATAGGCACTATGGAGCGCTTGATAGCGCTTGACAGCACTTGACAGCACTGCATAGTGGCCATAGTTACATCTGGTTTTCCTGATGTAAAAGGAACAGGAAAAAAATTACGAGTTAATTTCCGTCTTCCCTGCGCGTATGTACTACACACCGCTGTGTGGACGGACTAAAAGGAAGAGAAAAAACTCCGAGTTGACCGAAGTTAATTTCCGTCTTCCCTGAAATCACCACACACCGCCGTGTGGCGAGACAAGGTCCCCGAAAGCACTGACACCTGTCAGTTGGACCCGTCAACCCGTCGACGGCCGGGGACGGGTGTTGCCGTCGACGGGTCTACCCGTCCCGCACCCGTCCGTTACGAAGGGATACCTTATCGCTTGTCGGCCGGGTCCCGTCCCCGTCAGACGGGACCCGTCGCCGTCGCTGACGGCAACGGCTCGGAGCCCTAATTTTACTTGGGATTCGCGCACGGATCCCAGGTATTTTACACGGCATCCTGGGACGCGTACATGGGCTCCGAGGAATAGGGACCGGAGACACTCCTAAAAACAACGGAAAAAAATGGTGATGACGTGTAGAGATTTCACAAGCAGTCCCTGGTTGTGATTCAGAGGCTTGTGCGGCGCGTGGGGGTACATACATCTCGCGCACTATCCAAGGTAAAAATATGCTTGGAGACCCGAAATGACTGTATTCAATAGCCTATGCTCTGGCAGGAAGTTTGGAGTTGTGTTTTTTTTTTTTTCGACGTGTAGCGAGGACAAGAGCTGAGGATGCTGAGCTTTCAAACAGGGTGGACATCTGTGGGTGTGGGGGAGCCACAAGCGAGGGACATTGACTGAGAACTTGGGGGGAGGAGTATTTATGGGTGCAGAATCGCGCAAAAGCGACTGGCAAGGGTTCGTTCTTTAGCGTCTCCGAGGCCGAATCCCGTAGATTTCACCCCGAAACCTCCAGAAACGCCGAATCTCCGGGGCAATGGCTTGGGGGTGAGTTTTTGTCGCACATAAAACTTTGGGAGGACGAAATGTCAGGGGCAGGGGGTAGTATTGGCCCTACCGCAATGGGAATATTTGAAAAAGGCGGTGATACTCGGATACCAAGAGTGCAACGGTAAACTTTATTTTGAGTAGACGGAAAGCTGGAAGCTTCAGCATGAACTATGGCAACCAGCCTTACCGCCAGAATATATGTGGCGATCCAGACGTTCGTCCGCCCAATTTGCGGCCCCCGGTAGGCCTCCGGTCCCCAAGATCTGCTGTGCGGCCTCTTCTACGAGGTGCTCTCCGCCACTATACCCCACATCACATAACGGTGTCCCACTATAGCGGCCAGTTTCAGTATCGTTCGAATCGCCCGAGGAAAAGGCATTGATCGAGTCTACTTCCAACCATAACCATCAAGAACTGAATGTTTTTGAGGGTATTCTTTCTCTCAAAAACCCGTCAGCCACGCAGGTTGCGCAGTGTTTACACTTGTTAGCTGCATATTCCGCCCTGCACCTCGTCACGTGCGTTTTAAAGTATATTGCTTCGCTTCGCTCGCAATGAGATGCATTGTTTCACAAATGAGATTCAAGTTATGTTGAAGCCGAGCCGGCGTAGTGCGCATGAGCGGTCCCATCATAGACATTTTCTAGCCCAGGTGGAGAGAGTTTGGGGGTGAGTCCCTGATTTCCTTGCTTCGAAGTTCGAACAACGATTGATTACTCACTTTCGGCGTTTTCAACAGCAGGAACGAACCGTGCCTCTAACTCATCTGCGGCCGTCAACGGCCGGGCGTCCCTGTCCTGCGTGTCGGCCAAATGCTCGACAGGACGGGACGGCATGCCGGCACCCGTCACGTCAAGACCGGAACGCTCGGCAGCGGCAGTAGTACGGTAATTGCATCCATGACTTGGGATTGGGCCTCTTCGAGGCGGGTGCTGAACCTTTAGGTCAAGGTGTCAACACTTTCACAAAATCCACACTATACCAACACAGTCACTACTAGTACGTTCAACAGGTTCCAACAAATCATCTCAATTGGAAGCACCTTCAAATAATTGGGTTGGATGAGCACAATATAATGTGTTTTACACTAAGTGGAATACTACCAACCATTCTCTAATACAACGAACATATTATCTGTAAAAAGTGAGAAGCATATGGGTTTGGTGCCTGAAATTGGCAGACTTCCCACTGGAGCTTCTGTTTAAATACATTCACAAAAGATGGGGGCTTCCACCTCGGCCACTCTAGAGCATGATCCCTGCTATATGATTGTCTGATCTGTTGTACCTACCTGATTTCCAGAGCTCAAGGCCATTGGCTGAAACCTAGTAAAGTCACAAAACAAACAGGGCAAATATTATTTTTGCAAGCAGGCTCCGGTGTATCAAGGCAAAAAGGATGTCCTTCACCTTGATACACTCTGATCCATCCACCCGCCTAAATGTGTCTGCACTTCCGCCCCATCCATGTCCCTCACAATTTTTGCGTCCCATCATACTGCTGCTTTCCCGAGATATTGTGTTCCTTTCTTTTACTTGGTCTCGTCTAAAAAATGTCCCTGATAAATTACCTCCTGATACCTTACATCTTCCTTACCTATGGTAGTACTGCTGCATAGCAGACTCTGGCCAGGTACACTGTACAGCGTAAAAATAGAAATAACAACAACAGCAACAACAACAGTACATCACAGAAGCCAGAGGAGCCAGAGGACATGGAGGGTTACAATACAAAATGTGATGTGAAGGATGAGCACAGGTATGTTGTAGAGTCTGTCTTGGAAGTAAAGTCGAACTTGATAGCATGGCAGGCTGTGATTGATAAGCTGAAATGACTAATCACGGATACTGTTCCGAACACAAAGCAGAAATGACTAATAACAGAAAACTGGACTCGAGAATATCTGCTGGTTCCAGAGGATTAAATGGGCTTGTACCCCAAGGATTCAAGGTGGTAACAAGCTTAAAAACAAAACAAATCCTTGCATTTTGATTTATTTCTATATCTTACCCCACTTGCTTTCGATTTATTTTCGCAATGACCAATGTTGCATGACTAAATTTTTGTTTGTACATGTAGCAAAAGTGCCCGAAACCCAAGGGGTACCCGTGATTGAAATGTCAGACACCCACTCCCGTGAGAGCGAAAAATTTCCCCAAATGGAAACCCCAGATCAAGAATTTTTCTGAATGAATTGGGCCTTTCTGTGCAACTTTTGAAAAAAAAAATCAGAGGAGGAGACACCCACCCTATGTAATAATGATGGGAACACTACTATATAAGGTGTGTGTCAAGCCATATATAGTAATTCTGTGATGCATCAAACCTGCACTCCCACGGGGAGTCGATGTCTGACATTTCAATCACGGGTACCCTATCATGAATCGCCCGGGTTCTACTTTTTTGTGCGACGCGTCTGTATGGATACAGATGTGTCTTAGCGGCATGGGACTCTCATGACACCACCACGTGACCTTCTCACGGTTGAAACCTGGCCTCGGATTCTAAAGCCGCAGACTCAGGGAGTCTGTGCCACAGGATACAGAAGACGTTAGGGACTAGGAACCCATACAGACGGACTCTAGTCCCCGGATGCACCAAGGGCTGACACAGAAGAGTACACGAAGTACAGGAGTGGTTGCAAACCCGATCGGGGTTTGAACCACTGGATACGATGACACTTAGGACTAGGAAACCCGAGCGTCGGGTCTCCTAGGTCCACCGATGCCACGGAAACCAACACAGAGGAGTCCAGGAGCATCAGCATTAATGCTCCTTAATGCTACGGTGCAGGAACTGATTGTGATTGACCGCGATCACTTTAATTTATTAGAAGCCTATATAAGCATGGTAGAATCTCCATGTACAGTAGATTCTACCTCGTCTAATCTCAGGCTTCTACCTTGGCTTGACATAGGCATTGTCTCCACCCTGCCCCGCTTCCTTCGCACCGTACTACGGGTTATATCCACACCCCGGGTTGTATACCTGAGTGGATATCACACCCTCTTCGACTCGTTCCGGGTTCCACCTCGCATCCCGACCTACGACATATGGCCTCCTAGGGAGGACGCCGTACGACTGGTCCTACTGCTCGGGGAACATATGAGCTACTAGCGTCTATCGGGTTACTCGCTGTTTAGCTGACCCAGAGGCCGTTGCTGACATACCCCTTGCCGAAACCCATCTTCTCCTGGGTAGCCAAACCTAAAGGTTCAGCAATCATGTGATGGTTTTTTGGCAGATCGAAGGCTGGGGGTGACGTGGCCACCTTCGCACCTCACCCATCTCACCCATAGCAGAAATACTAGGCATTGCCACTGGTGGCCTCCAGCTTATCGAGGCAGCATTGAAGGCACGGGAGTACATCACGGACTTCCAAAATGCTCCGAAAGAACAGCAGAAAGTGTTTGCAGAAATGGACCACCTGGAGCCGCTTCTCACAGAGCTCCAAAAACACATATCCACTAGCTCATCCACTGCCCCACTTCAGCATATGAGGGGGCCGTTGGAGAGCTTCCATACCATGATGTCAGAGCTCACAGACAAACTGAAACCCACACAAGGTGGACAATGGTCCAAAATGTCAAGGCAATTGACGTGGACACTGTGGAAGAAGACAGAGACCAAGAAGTACCTTGACGAATTTGAGCACATCAAGTCGCTACTACATATCTGGCTGGCAGTTGAGCTTTTGTATGTCTGCAAATATATTCATTATACACTTTAAATGCTGACTTCAATCAGGGATGAGGGACAAAAGCATAGGAAAGATCAGCAAAAGAATCACCGGGGTGAGTTCGTGTTTGGCATCACTCAAGACGGATTTACAATAGGGGAGCTCAAAGTAAACCTTCGCCGGACGCTTTTTTCGCTTTTTCGCCGGAACGCTTTTTCTCATGTCAAAGTTTCGTGATCTAGAGCAGACACATCAAAAACCATCAAAAGTGCCTCGTCATCGCCGACAACGTCCAAACAGCATTGCTTGTTGTGTCCCCCGATGTGAGCACTCAGAATTTTCGTTCGATTCTCTTCAATTCCGAGGCCGGCTCATAGTATGGCGTCATTGCGACTTTTGGCTGCTTCCATTGCGACATACACCTCCAACGTCGGTCCAACCCTCGAATAGTTGGTACCCGACGTTGCGTGATGCGCCCGCAAGCGTCGTGCTCACCATTGCCCGGAGTCATCAATGTTTCGGTCGTGGGTGATTGATGAGTGATGTGACCACTTGAAGTTGACGTGAGAGAAAAGTGTTCCGGCGAAAAAGCGAAAAAGCGTCCGGCGAAGTCTACTTTGAGCTCCCCTAATGTCAATTTCAGAACAGCAAGAGAACCATAATCGTGAGTTCAAGTGAGATTGTTGGATAGATACCTCATGTCAGTTCAGGTATCCTTAAGGCCATTATGGATAATGCTCGGGAGCAGAAAATTTACCGTGATGGTGAGCAACCATGACTCTACCTGTACATGACCTTATTTCCACTCAGCGGCCCAACAGGAGGAAATCCTTCACTGGATGACACTTGGGATGCCATCATTGAACTTTTCCCAGCGTCAAGTGGATATATTTGGTGCTTGGCAGCCGGGAACCGGCCAATGGCTTCTTTCAAGTTCAGAGTTCAAAGAGTGGGAATCTGGCTCTGGGAAAATCATGTGGTGCCGGGGAATGCGTATGTCCACAATTTAGTAATTGCTTTTCTGCTGATTCTGACCCAATTCAACCTGTAAAAATAGCTGGTGCTGGAAAGACTGTGCTTTCGTATGTCCATTAGCTGATGGTTCCCTGTGACTACTAAAGAGCAAAATTGCATATAGGTCCCTTGTTGTACACTACCTCCAAGATCAGTCACAGCACACCAAGATTGGGGTAGCTCCCATATATCTAAACCACAAGGAAACAGAGGCCCAGACTCCTGTGAATATCCTGACAAGTCTGTGGAAACAACTTGTCACAGGAAAGGCACTCTCCCCTGAAGTGGTTGAACTATACACACAGCATCATAGACAGGGCATTCGGCCTTCTATACAAGAAGTATCTAACGTGCTAAAATTGGCAATGGCCCAAGAGGAAAAGCTCTATCTTGTTGTAGATGCACTGGATGAATACCCTGAAGATTATTGCAAAGTCTTGCTCAAATGTTTATCAGGGGCAATACTAGGATCCACAGTCAATCTGATGATAACTTCTCGACCCCACATCACAGTTGATGCATCCTTTCCCGAAGTCCAGATTGTAGAAATCCATGCAACTGAAGATGACATCCGAAAATATGTGGACTTTCAAATCACAGAGTCTTCTCGGTTATCCCGCCATGTTCAAACTCGTCCAGAGTTGGGTGAAGAAATAAAATCCAGAATTATTGATAATGTCCAGGGAATGTGCGTATCACATCAAATTAGCTTTAATGACTCATTTAATGCTCAATTCTAACTCTATTTAATTATATTTAGGTTCCTACTTGCAAAGTTACACATGGGATCTCTGGCCATGAAGAACACTATCAAAGCAGTCCGTGATGCTCTTTAGCATTTTCCAACAAATTTGAACCAGACATATGAGGATGCCATGAATTGAATCAATTCACAGAACACAGATGACCAACAGTTGGCTCATCTGGCCCTCACCTGGGTTGCCTATGCAAAGCGACCATTGTTGGTGGAAGAGTTTGGAGAAGCCTTAACCATTGAACCCAATGCAACTAGCCTGGATCCTGATAACTTGGTTGACATCAACATTGTACTATCAGTATGTGCTGGCCTGATCATTGTTGACGAGGAAATGTCTGTAGTGCGGCTCATCCACTATACCACTCAGCATTTTTTTTGATGCCATCCAGACAATCCAGTTTCCATATGCCCACACCTACATTGCTTCAAGATGTCTAGAATATTTCATGTTGACAGACTTTGGCAATGTCCATTTTGAAAAACCCCAGGGACTCGACCCTGATGCTGAGAAAAGGGCCACAGAATTAGCTGCTGCACACCCATTTCTCGGATACAGTGGGTGGTGCTTCTTGCATATCAGTGAAGAAAATGAGATGCACCTGCATCATAAAATTCAGGTTCTTCTTCCCAGGGTCTCCACTTGGAATGGCTTTTTCTTAAACAATTCGTTCTGGAGTGCAGTACCCCCATGGGGATACCTTGATTGGCCGCCCTCACCATCTTTACTCTGGATCTCAGCATCGTGCAACTTCTTGAAAATTGCCACCTATTTCTTGGAGGCAGGAACAGAAGCAAGTGATATTACCCTGGCCCTTGGTGTGGCAGCACATTATGGTCATATTGAGATGGTCCAGCTGCTGATGAGGTTTGGGGCCAATATAAATGCACAGCTTGGGGGTATATTCTTTGACACAGTACTGCAGAGTGCATTACCTGGTAAACAAGAAGAGGTTGCTCGCTTCCTGATAGATAACGGTGCCGATGTGAATGCAGAGGGAGGGCATTTTGGAACTGCTTTGCGGGCTGCAGCTGAAAGTGGCCTTGAACCATTTGTCATCCTCCTTCTTGAGTTGGGTGCAAATATTGATGCATGGGAAGGGCCGATGGCTGGAACCGCATTGCAGGCTGCAGCGGGTGCAGGACATGAGTCAGTTGTACAACTCCTCATTGAGAAAGGAGCCAATGTGAATGCAGAGGCATTTTTCCCCGGAACAGCTTTGCAGGCTGCTTCATTCTATGGATACGAGCCGATTGTAAGACTTCTCATTGAGAGAGATGCCGACACAAATTTGTCAGGTGGAAAATACAGAGCAGCACTGGAGATGGCTTCGATGAATGAACAGGATTCCATTGTACGCCTTCTCATTGAGAAGGGTGCTGAGGTGAATGCAGAGGGACAGGATTGGCCTGGAAGTCCGCTGAAGGCTGCATCATATGGGGGACACATATCAACTGTACAACTGCTCATTGATAATGGGGCTGAGGTGAATGCACAGGGGCATAGGCATGGTACAGCCCTGGGGATGGCTGCAGAACACGGACATGAAGGGGTGATTCGACTCCTCATTGCACACGGAGCAGCCGTGAATGCACAGAGTGGCCTGCATGGTACAGCGTTGCATGTAGCATCATATGAAGGCAAGGAACTAGTAGTTCGTCTGCTCGTCGAGATGGGTGCAGACCTCAACCAAATGGCACATTATACAACAGCCTTGTGGATTGCGGCAGTCAGGGGGCATTTCCCAACAGTCCATACCCTCATCGAGCTCGGTGCCAATGTCAACAAAACAGGAGGTGACTATGGTACACCAATTGAGGCTGCCCAGGTGTGGGGACTTCAATCGGTGGTTCAGTTTCTCATCAACAGTGGTGCACACCTTGTGGAATGTCAACTACCAGAACGACCTCACTCAGTACCAATATCTATCTTTCAGATAATTCAGGACTAACCCATTCACAGGCTGCCGGTTTTCTCGAGAAACAATGCAGAAATCTTGAGGACATCCCAAATCCACAAATTAAAGAGAGACCACATTCAGTGAATAGGACTTCTGTCGATTCTGGAAGGAATCCACGAGAACTAATGAATTTACAGGTCAACGGCTTTATTCAAGAAGTTTGAGAGGTTACTCATCTGTGGATGAGTAGGTCAGGCTTAGCATACCACTCTGTATGTAACCAAAGAAGCTAGGACTTGGAGAGTATATTGCCGCACTGTGTAGTTGGCAAGACATCCACATTTCATCAATCTACGTGATATGTCATCTCCCTGACATAAAATACTCCGCCTTCCGAGCAAAATGCGACATCAACCAGACGCTCTGAGGATAGGCATGAGTACAAACAAGCAGCAGCACACTGTAAGGCGGAAATGAATTTACTGTTGAGTCGGTTTCTGCATGAAGTATGCGTACATAGTCGAAGATGCGAGCCACCCAAAGCCAAAAATGACAACGAAGAACCAAATGCATCCAGACGCGGGGAATCGAACCCCGTACTTGCAAAGAACAGCGTGAAGTCTAAGCACGGAATCTGGCTGTGTTGCGTACACCACGTCCGGTTAATTACCTAGTTGGTTCCTCTAGCAAGGATGCTCGGATACAGCTAGCGCGTTTGGAACGTGAGCCGATGCGAGGCAGCGAAGCCGAAAAAAAATCCCGGCGACACCTCTCATTCGGATGCGGGAAGTCGAACCCCGTATCGCCAGCGAATGACTTCGAGTTTTTGTCCATGCAGAGTTTGGCTTTCCACACACAACGTCCGAGTTACTGTTGAGTTAGTTCCTGTGTCAGGTATGGTCGGATGCAGCTAGCGTGTTCGGAACGTGAGGATGCGACGCAGCGAAGCCGAAACAAAAAAACCTCCAGCGTGACTCGTAATCCGGACGCGGGGAATCGAACCCCGTACTGCCAGCGAATCGTAGAATTTTCGGGTACAAAAGTCTGGCTGTGTTCCGTACACGACGTCCGGTTTACTGTTGAGTTCGTTCCTGTCTTAAGTTTGGTCGGATACAGCTAACGTGTTCGGAATGTGAGCGGATGCGAGGCAGCGAAGCCGAAAAAAATTTCCGGCGTTACTCCTCAAACGGACGTGGGGAGTCGAACCCCGTATTGCCAGCGACTCGCTGTGCTCCGTACACGTCCGATTAATTGCCTGGTTCATGTACGATATCCCGAGGAGTCCTTCGAACAAAAAACACTGAGCATAAATAAAGGTAGATCGATCCAAGAAAGAGAGAGGGTTGATTCGACGGATCAATAGTATACACTTGGAACAATTTAATTTTGTTGTCGCCCAATAAGCTCTGTGGTTTCACGCGATCTTCTCCCTCCAGTCTTTGAGATGATTGTTCAACGATGGTCTCGCAGAGCTCATGGATGTTCCACTACAACATCTTTGATTTGTCTCGGGTTCAGGGTATGTACAGGAAGATGTAGACCAGATGAAATGAATGATGCAAAAGGCATCGCCTCTCTCTTTACTCGTGGCTCTTTGCCTTGCCAGATTACAACCCAACGGCGGTCTTGAGCAGCGCAAAGTTGGGCGTGCCGAGGCCGGTGATCGGGTCCCATCCAGCGCGCGCGGAGAAGCCGCTAAACAGATAGTCGTCAGTCAGATCAACCCCGAGTTGGATGGGGAAAAAGAAACACACTTGGTGCTGCAGCCGGGGTTCGTGCCCGACGTGATGTCGTTGAAGGCAGCGCGGCCGGTGGCGCTGTAGAGGAAGGGGTTGAGGAAACCGAGCACGGGCTTCCCGGCAGCAACTGTATTCAGAAAGCAAATAAACAACACGAAGGGAACGGAAAGGAAGCGTCGCGACGTACCGAGCTGGTCGTTCAGGAGCGAGATGATGGAGGCGAAGCTGGGCGCACTGCAGCTTGTGCCGTCGACGGTGCCGGTCTCGGCGTCCCATGCGATCTCGAAGTTCTCGCCCTGGACAGCGACGTCGGGGAATCCACGGCCGGTCTTGTTGTACTTGCCGTTGTTGGTGGTGCCGATGGCGGCGATGTAGGATGCGACGTCAGCAGATTGGTAGCTGGGGATGGCGAAGTAGTTGGAGAAGCCTGAGAGGATTACGAGTTGATTAGTGACGGCGGCAGCGAAAGATAGCAGAGAAAAGAACTGACCTCCAGACGAGAACGAGGAGCCGACTTCGGTGATTCCGCCGACGGAGCCGATGGAGGTGACGCTGCGAAAACATATCAGCCAAGAAATGCGATGAGCGCGCGAGGAATCTTACAAGGGGCAGTCAGAGGGAAGGGTCGGGATGAAGTTGGTGCTAATCCAATCGTCAGGCCGCGCGTTCAAGCTATAAAGGAATCAAACTGACCAGCTCTGCGACTGACTGCCAGAGACACCACCGTCGCCAGACGAGAAGATCAACGAGGTGCCGAGCGCGCCGAGCTGCATGTAAGCATTGCAGAGGTTGCTAGAAGGCTTGAGGTCAACAATGTTGTCTGGCAAGGAGTAATGATACATACTTTGCGACAGGGCGGGTGAGGTCGGACTCGTCGAAGCCGTAGCTGGTCGTCAGAACGCTAGGGCGGTTGGACTCGTTGATGAGGGTCGTGATGATATCGCTGTTCGATGATTCGCATCAGAGATAGATGCGAGGCAGGTGCGTGAGGCCGGTGGTACGCACAGGAATCCATCAAGGCCGTCAGAGCCGTTCTCACCGACCGAGATGAAGGTGACGGGGACACCGGTGGCGACACCAATGGTGTACTGGATGTCGAGGTTCTGTATAGCGGCAGGGATAAGCAATGTGATAATGGTGAAGTGCAGAATGAATTAATACGGACAGCCTCGATACCGGCCTGCGAGCGGGTCTGGGTGTTGACACCACCGTCGAGTGTCTGGAGGGTGAAGGTGGTCGACGAGCTGATGTCAGTGCGGAAAGCAGTCAGGAATTGCTGTAGTAAAGGTCAGTAAACGAAAGAACGAAAAGAAGTCTGCATTTACCTTGAGATCCAGGCTGTTCGCCCATTGCTAGAAAGAACAATCAATATAATAAAATACCCAAACAAACATCCGTAACGCACGAGGATGAATCCAGCAACGCCGAGCTTGTTGGAAGTCTGGGTGGCGGGGGTGGTCGGGATGTTATACAGCGCCTAGCCTCAGAGTCAGTCGAGTAGTTATAACGGACATAAAAGAACTCACTTGGAGGCAAGCAGGGGTGATGACGCTGTTGCACGAGGTCGGGACAGCGTCCGAGACGGGGAGAGCATCGGTGGTAACCGCTGCGGCGCTCGACGGGCGGACCGCAACGAACTTGGGAACCGATCCGATGGGACGGGTGAACGACAACGTAGGGTGGAAGAAGTCGATGTGTGCCTGCAGCGACGCGGGGATGGAGTACTGGAGCGTGCGGATGCTGGTCGAGCCGGTGTCGACGTGGGTGAACACCGAGAACTCGGCCGAGAGGAGCTCGTTGGCCTGCGAGACAGGAATGCTGATCTCGAGCATGTCACCGGCGGGGGTGACGGGCTTGGCCGCGATGTTGTTCTCCGCGAGCCACTCAGACACAGCGGCGAGGCTGTCGTCCGTCGGCTTCACGAACGTGGCAACCTCCTCCGGGGTCAAGTGTTGACCGTAGACTGAAGTTTGTTAGTGACGAGGACGGTACCAAGAAGTCTGCTACTCACGATCGGATGCCGGGTCGCTGACTTGGTACAGAGCGGCCTCGAGTCCGGCAATGTCGGTCGGCTTCAAAGCGATGCGGAGGGTAAGCTCCTTCGCTGCGGGAGCTGCGCTGGACTTGACGAAGCCCCGGGCGGGCTCTGCACGCGACTCATGGACGGCCATGGTGCGGCGGTCCATGGGCTTCGCTGCGGCAAGCAGAAGAAGGGACGCAAAGAAACTGGCTGCGAGAACCATCCTGAGCAGTTGAACCGAGAGAGGTGACGTTGTATCTGGGCCCAACCAGTATATAAAGCGGGGACAGCGGCTTGGCACAATTGTCCGAAGCGAGGTGCTTGTGGAGACACTGACTCGGAACAGCAGTGACATGTGGGCAAAACAATCTGAGAAGCTTGAAGCTTCGCAGGTGATCTTCTTGGCATTCACAACAGATAACGGTCCCGTACATAGAAACCGATAACGGAGCCGCCGAATCTGGGAACGACCGATGACGACTTGGACAGAGTTCACTGGCCAGACTTCACTGGCCGCCTGTACCACTAGTAGCTAGTGGTAGAGCAGGTATCGGGGAATTAGTCGGCGTATATCTGGGAGAAGTGGGGCAGAGTGGGGCAGCCGCAAATACTCTAGCCTATGTACAGGCACATTCGGCGTAGGTTCGCGATCAATTTGAAAGCCGGCGGGTTTAAAAGCTTCCGGAAGCTTCGCCAGAGCGTCTTGAACGAGATACGATCGTCAGGATTAACCGCGAGCGTCTATTTGACATACGGAAGAGATCAAGAGTCCACGCGCCAGCCATCCTTTGTATGCAACAGGACACCGGAAAGATACAAACAGCCGACGAGAGACGGAGCCAGAGCGCCGAGCACGAGTATGTAGAAAGGACACATGGTCACCAGTAGATGATTGGGTGTCGATGGAAACCGGAGGTTTTGTACAGATCCTTGCCCGCCGTACCGGATCGGAGATCGGGGTATGGGTCCAGCAGACGTCGAAGTGGTGCAAAGTAGCAGCTGGCACTGTACGTTGAGGTTCACAGCTTGGACAGCTTCAGCGGGGACGCAGCGTGGCAAGAGGTAAGGCAGGAAGGACCAAACACACAGCATCAGATGGGCGTAATGCCGAGTGATGGCATCAATATTTCAACCACAGCGGGCCACTTGCGTTCCGTTGACTGTTGGAACCTATTGTACGAGCTGAAGCCGATAAGTCTGGCGCGGTCGGGGAGTGCATCAAGTTTTGATGATGGTCCGCTGACATCTCTCAAGCCTGCTCAGCTGCCTCAGCTTCGATGTCACCGGTGTGCAGAGTCCAGACACCGTACTCACACTTATCGTAGATAGCGGCCGCCTTTGAAATCGAGCCTAGTTTGAAGTCTCAGTTACGCCGGACCAGTAGAAAAGTTCCGCGGAGGCAGATCGAAAGGGCAATTCCAAATTTAAACACTGCGGCGGATGACGGATTTTAGTGAGCGCTTCGACCAGAAGATGATGGATAAGGCAGAACTGAGAAGGAGCGGCAAGCCAGCGCCGACCAGGGAAATATGTTTTTCTTTTTTTTTAAATGCCGATTGCACACGAAATGAAAAGGACCAGGGAAAGAAAAGGAAAAAGAGATGCACAGAGTGGGACGCAATTGTCGCCTTCAGTGTGGCTTGCCACCTATGCTTGGCGGCGGTAGAACGGAATATTTCAGTGTTCAGCTCTAGATTTGTATCACAGCGCATGCACATCGACTGAATTCCGGGGACATCGATCAGATGAACCCAAGATGAATATCCATCTGCCTCCCACCAGTGGTAAAACAGGTGACCTCTTCTTGCCGCCGAGCGAAGGGCAGGTGGAGGTCAATTTTTTGAGACCAGATATGCGGTCCGCGGGAGTAACCCACCATGTCTCGGGCCTTCGATTCGGGGAAGCATTGCATTGTGGTCTTGAGTCCAAAGTCGACTTCCAGCTCGATGGCAGACGGATAGGGTAGCGTCGATAATATAGCGTCAAGTGGGGGACATTCCGCTTCTTCTGGCTGATGGTATGTCGCACTGGGCCAGGTTAATGATCACTATGCGAAGGGTAGAGGACGCGGCGACAGTGGAGAGCGTTGCGAGGGGAAATCGACTCGTCCCGCGTTATGAGAAAGACGGAGAGATTTGGGAGCGGTTTCCTATGCCTTGTGAAAAGTCTGTTGTTGTGGTAAAGGCAAGCCAACAGCACAGATGGAAGCCAGTACACACCAGAGCGAACACATCGAGAATTTGAACAGTTTTTACAAATTGCTCCAACGAAACCCCCATCGCATCGCGAATCCCGAGCGCCTTGAGATGAGAGGGGCCAAAGGGATGTAGGACCAAGGTGTACAGACCCTGGATCTCTGGTCCGCTGTCGTCGTACGTGAACGCATGGCGAAGGGAATCGAGCTAGATGGGCATGCCGCAGGTAAGAGTGTCTGCGTCATAAGTATGTTTCATAATCATTGGCGAGGTCAAGCCACACGACGAGTTTGAGGTGTCGGAGTCCGCGCGAGTAGCACTGTCAGACATCCGCAAAAAAAGGACACATCCTCAAGGAAAATATCCAATTTGAGGTGGACGACAGTCAGGACACTGAAAAACTGTTGATAATCGAGTCGCTTGCGTATGAACATAAACACGCTTTCCAGGTGCGTGAACGGGATATTGCAGATCTTCTCGAGCGTGAGTAATCGTGCTACCCAAAATGGGCGAGATGGACAGACGGCATACATGGCGAATGAGATGGGGGAAGGTTGTCAATGTTGTGTGGAATCGCAATAATCGATAGTATGAGTTGGTCAAGTGGGTGTATGTTTCATTGGGATCTTGGAGAAGATTCGTTCTCCGACAAAGCCGCCCCACTAGTTCCGGGATATGCAGTGGGTTAGGCGGAATCTCTGGAGACATGATGTAAAGGGAGACCTACCATCCACGAGTCGTCCACGTTTCACCGCAGCGGCCAAGACAGCGGCCCGCTGTCACTTAACGATGAATTGAACAGTCTGAGTCAGCGCTACTAGTATCCCGCTCATCAGCGGCCACTGTTCGCCTTTTGTGACCATCAAATTACTCTATACTTACCCGCCAGAACGCGTACACTCAGATTGAGGTGCTGACGGTGTAAGTAATAGGCGACCTGAAATGTCTCCAAGAATTTGGGTAAGATCATGACATTGAAGCCTGTGCTCTCAACACATATGAAGTGGATACGAATTAAATGAATCCCTAGTCAATGATATTCCGGTGGCGCCTCTTGCGGTACACCCTGCGTCGCACGCAGCTGCTCGACCTCGTGCCAAAGCCGCTCCACATCGGAACGCAGTTCCTCAGTGCCGCGCGACACGCCCGACCCCGCACCGCTGCTGCTCGGCGGCAGATGTGAGGACACAGGAGGCGATATTGCGAGGTGACCTGGAACTCCGCTCACCGGCGTAGCCTTAGGGGAGATGGACGAGGATCCAGCACCAGGCCCGTGCAAGGGCGGTACGGTGAGTGGGTTTGACGACGGGCCTGTAGCTGCCAGGGATGGCCCGCCGGATACAGCAGCCATGTTGGGAAGAGCGTGGAAAGGCTGCGGTGTCGCCAATCCGTCGTTCACGTCTCTGTGACTCCGCCGACGGCGTAGGAAGATCGTGACACCGCCCAGGAGGAGTAGGAGAACGACTGCGTCTATGACCCCACCAGCGATCGCGCCTGTGTTGGACTTCGCGCTGGACCTGCCCGAACCTGAACCCGGTGGGACAACGACGGTTTTGTTGGCAACACTGAAAGAATAATGATGAACGACACCAGCGGTAAAGCAGAAAGACCTGAATGTACTTCAAAGCGAGTACTTGTGAGGGTAATTTCAACCAACAACGAGAAGCTAATACGAGGGCGCTGGAAAAAAAAAAAAAGTTTGGTGAAACGGCGGTCTCACAAAAGGTTGAGGGCAGCCAGAATCGAACGGGAGACCGTTGGGTCGGAGGCTAAGTAGAGGCGAAAGGGAAATCCAGCTGAGCCAAAGAGGTACACCTAATTTCTCGTTGCGTTCAAAGGCAACGGTCACGGTCACCCTAGGCTCCGTTGCCTGAAAAAAAGGCAACGGGTTTGTCACAGTCCCTGGGCCGTTGCTCCCCTACATTCACAAACAGAACTTGTTCTGATTGTGCTTAGAGTACCAAAAATGTCCGAAAATTAGCATGTGACTTGGGGCATCATTGGATCATTTAACAACGGCACACAACCTTTCGGCCACTTCGGCAGTCTGAAGTTCACGCGGTCAATGTGAGCTGGTCGGCGCGCAAGCGTCGACCGAGCGAACATTGAGGTGTCTGAAAAACTGACCAAAATCTCTGTCCTTTTCATTTGTGCCCCGCCACTTGCAGGTCACTCACTTTCATTCAGCAAGTGTACAGTACACATCAACTTTGCATCAATTTCATCTCTTTTGAATTGTATGGACTGTGTGCACATGTAATTGCCCAGAAAATAAAAGGCACACAGGCAAATCTAACGTTCTGAATTCTGTTTGTCCCGCCGCTTGCCGGCCACTCCCTTTCATATCGAGACAGTACCAAAAATGTCCGAAAATTAGCATGTGACTTGGGGCATCATTGGATCATTCAGCAACGGCACACAACCTTTCGGCCACTTCGGCAGTCTGAAGTTCACGCGGTCAATGTGAGTTGGTCGGTGCGCAAGCGCCGACCGAGCGAACATTGAGGTGTCTGAAAAACTGACCAAAATCTCTGTCCTTTTCATTTGTGCCCCGCCGCTTGCAGGTCACTCACTTTCATTCAGCAAGTGTACAGTACACATCAACTTTGCATCAATTTCATCTCTTTTGAATTGTATGGACTGTGTGCACATGTAATTGTCCAGAAAATAAAAGGCTCACGGGCAAATCTAACGTTCTGAACTTTCATTGGACAAAGAGATTTCGATCAGTGATCACATGACTGACTCGCGTCCAAACGAGCAGCCAAGCCGGGACAAGCCGGATGACGCGGACGGTACATGGTTGGTACATGGTTTTTGTCTCATTCTATTATTGTTCTGCTCACCTAGTTTTACATTCACTACTTGACACCTGGATTCATGTACCAAGATAAGCCGCGTTCATACAAGTTGCATACAAGTATGGATGCGGCCTATCAATGGGTCTCTAACTCAACCACGTTGGAATTGATTCTGTCTCGGCGAGTTGCCCGAAATCAGTCTTGGATTGTGTAGTTCAAAGAGGAGAGGATTTGGCTAGAAATTCCGGGACTTCGACTTCTAGGTTTTTTACTGTTTTTCATCAAGACTTCGATCACCAACAAACTTGTACTCCTTCAGTTCGAATGGGATAGCTCAGTCTGAAGTTTCAGCCGCACATAAATTCTCTTCATTTGGGAGAGCTGATAACCGGAAGAGGATATTATATTTCGGTGTGGTCTACATTGTACATAAATCGAAGGCTGGATGCATATGATCTAAATAGACTGGTTGTGCAAAAGCCGCTCAAGCCACATGCGGCATCGCGCGGCTTTTTGGCATTGTGCAAAGCCGCGGGGAGGATTTCAATATCCCGAACTCATAAACCCGCCGTAAAAGACTCACATGAATACCTTTTTGAATGTTCCATCCTCCTACCATCATCATCTCCGATTTCGAAGTCTGCCATTAGGCCCTCTGAGCCCACTCTGTCTGCCAAAGTGCCACAGTAGTCCTCAGAGCCACCTACACGAGCCCTTCCCATCTAGCAGATGCTGCTCTGGACGAGAAATTTTGAAAAAAAAAAACTACATCCACCTCATTGGTCGAGCATCCAGCTCATTTTGACTCTTTCTACCTCATTCTACTTCGCAGTGTGTTATACGGATAGATATCTGTCTAGTATAAATCGGCTTGTACCTGCACGACGTGGTGCTCGCCGTCGTTGCCAGTCCATCCGTTCCGATAGGCTGTCCACTTTGTGATGATTAGTCAGCAATACACCGCCACTTTCTCGTCATTGTGCTTGACTGAAGCGTGAAGCACGTGGAAAAAGCATCCATCAGTCGTCCGTCCCACCGGGAATTTTCTAAAAGAGATTTCGAAGTGTTGGAACGACGCGCACCCTGCTTCTCCAAGCTTACACGGCATGTCAATCGGAGAAACTGCAATTGTGGACTTTCATCTCTGATAAATCATTATTAATATCGAACTCAGAATCTCATGGCTTGTTCCAGCCGATGATCTATCTCATCGTCATTTCTAGATCTGTGCTCTCAATGTAAGCTTCCCAGACTGGAACACTGGCGCGTTTACCCTTGTCAAATTTGTTTCAATCATTTTGATCATTGGTTTGACTTGCGCCGCCACCCATTCCCAGTCTTGGAACCATACAGATCGCCGTGGAGACGAACGAGAAATTATGTCGGCATCAAGTTCAGGCAAACAAACACTAAAACATGTTCTCAGAGCACTATACAGCCGAAGCACGCACTACCTATTTTTGTGAACACAATGGCAATAGAGATGATTGAAAAATTAACCTTCAAAGAATTGAACTGCATACATAGCCTGTGTCCATTTTCACTTGGTCCATGGAGGTAACATCTCGCCGGACAGTGAATTTGAAGACCTGCATGCACATTAGGCATTTCAGTTCATGGCACTTTCATCTCAATCTCCACCCATGTTCAATGACACCTATATTCACAGAGACTGGGATACTGCCTCTGCGGGTCTGTCACCTCTTGCTCGATTTCAGCCACCTGGCAATATTCTTGGCCTACATCTGTCCGCACCATTTTCATTTACCCAAATGAATTTCTGGCAAGCGCAAAGCACATTGGCCAAGATTCAACCAGCACTGCATCGAGATGGCCATTCCACTGCCTGGAGCTGATCCCTACACATCGGCCTTGTGCTAAAGATGTTTAGGATTATGCGAGACAGATGCAGAAAGGAATGGCCAATGGGTGAATTGGACTTGTTCAACAAGCTCTACATGCTGCAGGCCGTCGTGAATCCACAAGTTCAAACGACCAGACTAAGTGACTTTTTTGTGATAGGTGATGCTCAGAAAACATTGCGAGGCTATTACCTCCATGTTGCCGGTCAAAGCCCTTCTCAATCTCTAAGTCTGGCGCTGGTTTTGACGTCTTGGTGGAATTCTATGCCGTTCCCGTGTTCAATTTAGATGCTTGAGTGAGGATAGCCTGTGTTTTGCTGTGCTAACTTATTTTTCGTTTCTTTGTGTTTTTTAGCTCTACGCCGGCGAGTTTGAACGTCACGATGGACAGCTGCGACCGGGAGCTCGGCTAACGAGATACAGAGAGGCCCAGGGAAGATGATGTAGCTACTTAGTGCGTGTACATCGGGATAATTCCTGGAACCGGCGTTCCTGAGTGGGACCGTGCCGTGTAATTCTACCTACCTACCTACCATCCATGCGGCTATCGTATCAGATCCGGCAAATACAATGATTTGTCCTTGAGTTTCCGCATTGATTCCACAGCGCCTACAAATTGAATGACAAATGGGACAACCATCCCATAGTCTAAAATGCTCCCCGCCAATCAGCGGGTTCGTTGAAAGCTCCACTCTTCCTAGATGAACTCGGAAAAACCCTGCGGCTTTGCACAATGCCCAAAAGCCGCGTGCGGCTTGTGCACAACCTCTCTAATATGACTTTGAATCCCAAACGATCTGAGGCACAGGGAAAAACAATGGACAAAGATTGACCTATGCTACCGCCATCTCGACATTCTTTCCCCGAATCCCTCGACGCTCTTACGCTCCCCTCGCCCCGATAATGGACATTTCCGCTATTGCAATGCCAGCCTGAAACGCGCTGCATTGTACACCTCGAGCACCCCTGACAGAAATTTCGGGTCTTTCAAGTTGTCGCAAGGATGAGCTTGGCTGGAGCTTCGGGAACGTGTGCGACGACTGGAGGATATACAAGAGGACGCCCGTACGCTCGATTGGGAAGGGCGGCACATGTGGTGATACGCGGTACAGTGGACGAAAGGTACACTACCAAGCATTTGACAGTTTCCCGGTGCTAATCAATGATACCCCGGCGGTGCCTCTTGCGGTACACCTTGCGTCGCACGCAGCTGCTCGACCTCGTACCGGAGACGCTCCATTTCAGAACGCAGCTCGTCAGTCCCGCGCGACACGCTAGACCCCACACCGCTGCTCGACGGCTGATGTGAGGACGCAGGAGGCGACATTGATTCTGGCCCGAGGCTGCCTGGAGCTCCGCTCATCAGCGCGGCCTTGGGGGAGGCGAAGGACAATCCGGCACCAGGCGCGCGCGAGGGCGGTACATGATTTGAATTCGCCGACGGACTCGTGGGAGCCACGGATGAGTCACCGAATACAGCGACCATGTTGGGAGGAGCCTGATAAGGCCGCGGTGCTTCTAATCCGTCATTCCGGTCCCTCTGGCCTCGCCGACGGCGCAGGAAGATCGCAACACCGCCCAGGAGAAGTAGGACAGCGACTCCACCCACGACCCCACCAGCGATCGCACCTGCGTTCGACTTCGCGCTGGGCACGCCTGAACTTGAAGCTGGTGGCGCACTGCCTGCCGGTGACGGAACAACGACAGTTTTGTTGGCAACACTAGAAAGATAAGAATGAATAAGGCCCCACGGTAACGCAGAAAGATGTAAAATAACGCACTTCAAAGCAAGTACTGAGAACATAGCTCCTTGTGCCGGGCTAGTTGGAATGAGTTCACAGAATCCGCTCCAATTACGGGACGATGAATGTACCTTGCAAACCCGTTCGGAGAAGCACCGACTCCTGGCCCCTGCCCAGTCTGGACATTGTACAGTGTCGGAAACGTCCCACCGGTCAAATTAGAGGACGCGTGGTTGTGGACTCCGGAGATGAGCAGATCCCGCGTTTGGTTATCTGCTGCAGCGGCGCTGAAGAGCGTCCAGTCTATTTGGGCAAACGATCAGGGCAAAAAGGCCAAGTAATTTGATAGCGAAAGCCGTACCAGACCTGGTGTTCGAGTTGCTGTCGCTACTCAGAGCAATCCCGAAAGCTATGGGTTGTATTAGATGATGCCTTCGCAATGGAAGAAAAAGCGACCTTGTTGAGGTGGATTAGTTGATAGAATGGACGCCTCAGTTGTGTATATCTGAGATGCATTAGTTAGATCGCGAGGGGCGAAGAAGTGCTCTTACGGATGCTGGGACAACATTCAATTTGAGCAGTTTGTCGGCCAATAAATTATACATTAGACCAAAAGTCGAGGCGCCATACGTCCAGCGGAGTTGTCCCGATACCGACGTAAGGTTAATCCACGATTGCATCAGGCTTTTGGCGGCCGTCTATACAGGCTACCTCAGAGCGAATTCATTCAGCTTGCGCAACGTTTACACACCTCGTATTTCTGCTCATCTGCTGTCTGACCCATGACCTGACTGATTTCGGCCATCGCTTGGATGGCGATGATACCCTTGAGAGCGAGATTCGTGATATTGCCGTGGGTCTGCGCGAGTCCTGTGTCGCGCGCATCCGCTGGAGTTCTGCCCAAATCAGCATCTACCATACGGCCCGAGATATGGACGGAAGAGCACGTACTGTTGCCCGGGGATCAACGCATTCGAGATCAGATAATCACCCCATCGCTTCAGCAAGTCGTACTGCATCGCAGATGTCAAGTCACAGAAAACATAGAACAATATGACACCTACATATTTGCCAATTAGGGAGCCATCCCCGGAGCTTTGGGCATGCGCCAAAACGAGGATCAGCATGTTCCCTGAATCTGGGCGACATTCAGTATAATGAGTATAATGAGTGCCTGAGCGAATATCCTTACTTTCCACGCCGTACATGACGTTATTGCCGGGATTTCCGGGAACCGACGGGAAAGGTGTGCCTGAGGAGCGTCGAATTAAAGATGATCGATAGACACAATATTGACTTCACGAACCCAAATCCGGTGCCGCATAAGAATTGCTATAACTTGAAGAACCTTGGTATTCCAGGAGAGGTTCAAGCAGCGCGCCCGTGATGTTCGCATCCAGATACATAAAAGCAGGCAAGGCGGCGTATATGGCCTCCGTTGGATTCACCCGTCTAGTTCAAATGTTTCAGTTGGGTGATATTTCCAACAAGGGAATGCTCACTGGCTGTTCCCGACATCCTTCATGAATGCTTTCACGTCAGACATGTTGAAACTCCCGTCCGGCAACGTGGAGAGCGTGATCTCTATCCCGGCCATGGCTTGCCTAGTCGCAAGAGAAACCAGGTCAGCGTACTCTGGTGACACGGCTGCCGCATCCTGAAGAATCTTCTGATCGAGCGCAATCGCTCGTGCCCGTGCCGCCGGGAAGTCCGTCATGAATGCATCGATCTGCGAAGCACAGATGAAGTAAGTAGATGAATTTAGTCGTATATATAGAAAGAAAGCTCCAACGCACTGCATCGCCGACGGTACCGTGCTGCGACCAATAATACGCCCTCCGCGGCACGCCCGCAAATGTCAGTATCGGGTCTCTGACCACACCAACTGCCCATGCGACGGTAGTTATCGTATCCGTCGTCCCGAGGTTCAACGCGTGTGCGAGGACAGGGAACTTGCCGTCGCCGCCCTCGACGTTCCCGATGTTTCCAGCTAAATCAGCGGTGAGCGTGAAGCCCTCTCCAGCGGCAGCGAATTGGGGGCGGAGTGCCTGATCAGTCCCGACGACCGAGACCAGGTTGGGCTGCGCCTGTGACGGAGGGTGAGATGACGAAAATAGGATGCGGATGTGTCGATGCGCTCACGCTGGATATGGCATAGTAGGCAATGGCGTCCTCTGCCATGTCCTTGAAGGTGGATGACGGAGTCGTCGACCCCACTTGGTGGAACACCGTATTGCTCGTTTGGGAGCTGCTCCATTGTATACCTGTCCCAAAATCGTTCGTGACCCATTCTGAGAGGTGTATTGAGTGATCATGAGTACAAGTCCTGCACGATGACGCACCGCCGCTGATATCAGAATACAGCTGGATCGAATGCGGCTGGCCGTCTGTGGACTTGCCGTCGAGGTACACGTAGCTGAACGGAAACGACTGGCGCGCCCAATCCCCGGGCTGCAGTAGACCGAGTCAAATCACGGTATGCGATACGCCAAGGACAACGCACCTCAATGGGACTCAGGAACGTCACATTCAGCCGCATAGGCCCCGCCTGGACGGTGAGGATTGTCCGCGTCGGAGTGACCGCGGTCGCGAGCCAGGTGCTCGCATTCCCGGGACCCGGATCGCCAAGCCAGTGGTATGCCAACCCGTCGACCTTGATGTACCCCGCCCAGCCGAGTATCTGCGTGGCACGGTCAGCGTCAGCGCAGGCTCAAATTTTCGATCAAAACGACGGTAGGAGAGGACGGGGGCGGCGTACATGCTGGTCGTTCCAGAATTGCGGCCACGACGACATTGGGTTCGATCCATTCCGCGTATCGAGCCAGCAGCTGAATGTCGGCGTACGCACGGCGAGGGGGACTGCGGAGGGGAAAAACGTCTGCTGCGCGAGGGCCGGAGCGATCCAGTTACTCCAGAACTGGAGGATCCCCAGCGATATGAGGGTGCGTCGGCAAAGCATAGTGCCAGTGGAAAGAAAGCCAGAGTGCAGAAGAGAGGGTAAGAGGGAGCCGGGGAGAAGCGCGATTTCGTAAATAGTGTGTATTCAAAACGCGGCGCTAGACGATGATGATGATTAATTAAAGAAGGCGGTTCGGGATCGGCAGGAAGCGTAATTTTGAATGTTGGTTGGTTGAACATCAAGCGAGGACAGCGTTAGCATCGCTGCAGACGCAGTCAGAGAATGCTTTACCTGGCTCTAAAATAGCACCATCTTGCGGAAACGGAGCCTCGCAGTCGCTCACATGCTCGGAGAATCGTAAGTGGGGTTAATATTAGTCGGAACTACGTGATGCATCATCGCGCCGAAGGATGAAACCTCTGCAAGCGGAACAGCCAGATGGATGTCCTGTGTATAGAAACCGAATCAGAGGCGGGCTACAAAAGGGCGAGGGTGCTCACGCTCGAGGGCGATGACGTTCCGTTCAGCTCGAGTTCAATGCACCCGGGGGACTATAGGTGATGTCTGTGTAGCTCTGGTCAGTGGGAGTAGCGAACTAATCAATTCATTAACGAACTGCGGTGATTGACTATCTATCTGACGTTGATCATCAGCCGGGATTTCGCGACCATCCATTCATTGCTGCCACACAGCTCGCGGCATCTCGGTGTATCGAGACACGTAGCCCCGCTGGATCTGTCGCGGCGTGCGTTTTCTCGATCGAGATTAGTCCGCACCCCACGGCGAAAGTGGGAAAGCGGGAGAACAGCGGCCCTGCGAGTGGGGTAGGCAGAAGTGAGGCTCCCGAGGCAGCGGTTGCGGCCCGCAGTGGAGCCGGGGCATAGACCGACGACATGCAGTGCAGAGACGATCCAATATGAGCCGTTTCTATGGCATGCTACAAAAAGACCAGACCCACAGACTCCGAGGGAAGTTCGATGGTCTCCCGATCCCCCTAGTGGCATCAGCATGCGTTGGGCTAGCACCGATGTGCGCAGAACTTTCTTTGATCTTCACGAATCGATTACAGGCGGCTGAATGCTCACCGTCCTCATAGCACCCGCATCAGGGAAACCCCTCTCAGAAATTTTCACGAATTTTCGGACAAAATGACTAGAAATACCACCAGTTCCTTCAACTTCGCAATTTTCTCGAAAATATTTATCCCCCTCAAAAAAATTCCTAGATTCCTTGGAAATGTGTGCACAAGTACTTCATATTTACGCTCCTGTTTGGTACAATTTTCCACAGAATTGCTTGGAATAATGTGTTCAGATTTGTCTCAGGTGCCATGATAATGAATGCCAACACATTAAATTGCAGCAACGTAAACTAAGGTAGGGACAAAGAACAATAGTAACTAGGTACTCCCAAAACACAGCCCCGATGCGGTCGAGGTCAGGACCTCCCCGCATAGCCATTGTGTAGATAAAGCACTGCTTACCATACCATTCAACATAAATCCCTGTGAGCGCCTCTCTCGGTTGCGTCCACCGAGACAATGGGCATCCGAGACCTGCACGAAAGATAATGTGAGTACGGTGCAGGTCACGGAAACGTGTCAACATACCTCCATCTGGCATTCCGGCGACAATACGTGCTGTCCATCAGCTACAAGAAATTGGGAGACGTGTCAGTACGGCACAGGTCATGGAACATGCCAACATTCCTCCATCCGGCATTCCGGCAACAATGTGCGCTGTCCGTCAGTTACAAGAAATTGAGAGACGTGTCAGTATGGCGCAGGTCATGAAACGCCACGTCGTCGATGGTCTCTATCCAAGAAAAAGGTCAGCAACGATTCTAATGAAGAGGTGGGAGACTCACTACTTCTTCCGACATACTACGGATGTCCGAGATGGGTATCTAAGGAGGAAGAGACGTCAGCGCTCCCCATCGGCGGCGTAGAGGAACGCACTTGTGCATACTGGCGGCGCACATCCTCTGACGTACCAATTGCCCTGCATGGTGGGATGTGCTGTCGGTGTATTGTTGGAAAAGAGAAGCTGTAAGGCTGTAAATAGATGATGAGACCTTGTGATAGCCTAGCGCAGCAGACATTGGGGCACTGGAGGAGGAGGATGAGCGACGGCAAGACTGGGAGATGGGGGGAAGGAAGAAAGGTGGGCTGTTTGGACGTATTGCTGTCACATCAAAGTCAACCAGCCTTCCCGAACAAGTGGTCCGTAACCATGGCGTGCCGATCGCGTAAGTGCCGTACAGTGTAGGGTGGGCATCTGTATACCTTGGGGTCTTAGTGGGTCACCGCTCATATGTTTCAAGCTTGGGAACTTTTGTGCCTACCGTTTAAACTCTCATGGAAAGACTACCTAATACCTAGGTGGGAATTGAGTGCAAACATACTTCTGTGGCTTTCATTCCTCCATTTGGCCCTCTTGAATTTTCAGGCACAAGTTTCACTGCTCAACAAACATATTTTGTTTGGGACAAGATAGCTTCAACTTGGTCAAAAACTTTCCATTAAACGATCAAAATATTATCGGGCCTACCAAAATGTTCGAAAATACACGATGTTTTATGCAAATTGCTATCAAAGTTGACCAAAATTGCGAAATTTATCGAAATTTTGGTGGCCACAAAAAATTTTCAGAGAAAATATCACAAATTATCTGGGGAGGTTTTCCCTGATGCGGGAAACATGCCTGACATAAAGCAGTTTCCTATTCCTGTTTCCTTGCTCTGGATGCATCGACAATGGAGTGGCTCCGCGCCACGACAGAAAATAGCTGGTCTTGTCCTCGGCAGCGGAATCAGTAGTCTCGGCGTATTCGGTGTGCTTGTACTCACTGCTCCCATGGCGCCGCGCGCGCCCCCCGGACATCGACGCATGGATACTAGTAGGCTGTGGGAGAACTCTTTCTTCTTCGACTTCTCTGGAATTGTCCTTGACGCGAAGAAACAACAACTCTTGGCGTATACGGCATTCTGGTGGATGGATGGAGGAGACAGAGCGCAAGTATCCTTGAATAACTGTACCGAGATTCGTTGATGGAGGGCGAACATACAGCGATCGAGATTACGATGGTGGAAATGAAACATCCTGATCTTCGGATTGTTTGTTCGGCTGAGCGCACGAGCAGGACATTGCCTCACACGGCATTCTGGTGGATGGATGGAGGAGACAGAGCGCAAGTATCCTTGAATAACTGTACCGAGATTGGTTGATGGAGGGCGAACATACAGCGGTCGAGATTAAGCATCCTGATTTTGGGATTGTCTCTCCGACGAGCAGGACATTGCCTCCAAACGAAGATGGTGGCAGAAGCAATCGAGGTTGATCACCTGATTGAGTGATCGCATCACACAGCCTCCCGGCGCTTGCACACGACCCCTCGCACGACATGGGCAAAGGCAAGCACCGGCTCTACATCAGCCTGCTCTACCGCCAGAACGCCGACAACTTCCACTGGGCAATAACCCTCGGTCCCAAATACGAACGAAAGAACACCAAGGACTCGGTGCGCTACGATGCCGCGAACACCATAACCCAGGCATGGAATGGGGCTCTCCCCGTCCCCTGGCGATACCGCTACGATCCCGTGGAACCCCTGCTCGATGCGAAGCTCGTCGCGCGCATACTCATCGCCAAACTGCCGTCCAAGACGCCGTTCGAGGACTGGGCGACGTCGATCCACGATACGTGTCGCGCAGTACCTCTCGTGCAGGGCAATCCCGCGTGGACGTGCCGCACCTGGGCGATGGAGGCACTAAGCGCCCTCCGCGCCCTCGGCGGCGCCTTCTCTACGATTCCGGACGTCCAGGACGGGAATATGGAGGAGGGCGAGATCGTCGCGTTTGCGCAGATCGCGAAGGCGCGTCTGCTGAAGGAGGAGATTCCGGTTGGCGACATCCATGCGATTGCGCTGTTTGATATGCGGTGGGCACTCTTTTTCCCCGTGTACTTCAACGGCTGATCCTAGTTTAGTCGCCGGTGGAGAGATTCTGCGTTCCGGCCTTCGCACTTGTAACACTTGTGCGTTCTATCTAGTGAGTTTTATCTGGAATGAGTCGCGATTCGGAAACTGACATATTGAATTTGAAGTGGACTTGGGCGGGCGAGAAGACTCGTATTTATTGATATTCATTTTGGGTGTCTGTTGTAGGTTAGGTTCATGGGACGGACGTTTGTACTCTCCGCTTCTGGCTTGTGCTGTCATATACCCATTTTGTCTTTGGACGGCTTATCCTTGCGGGGCGTTTATTCCAGAAAGCTTTGTGTGTGCGCCAAGATGACGGTACACTTTGGTGAGCGCCTGGACACTGTCCTTTTTCTCATTATCTTTTGCCCACGGCGATTCACCCATTTGCACATTGCTTCCTCAGTTAGTGAGTGCTGAATACATAATACTCATATATAACTATAACGCTCAGATTCTGCAGAACCCGCGATGCCGAACCATTGTTAAAGTGCACTTCCACGTCCATCGGTCACGCGAAATGCTCTAGGCGCTCAGCGTGGCAAAGGCGATATTTTTCTTTCTGCATCCAGCAGGACCAGAACTCTAAAGACGGGAGTATCGGCACCACAACACAACGACCTGAGTATTAAGGCTCAGTAGCGCTGGCGCGCATCCGTGAGGTATAGATGGTGCGAACGAGTACGTCTAGCGGAACACCCGTTCGATCCGGGGCTGGGCCGTGAGTGGATCGTTGCAGATTGAATGTTTTTTGGTGCCCAGGCGGGAGTGGAATTGGAGCGGCAGATGTCAGCCATAACGCCTGCCCATTCTGGTCTTGGATAGTCGGTACGTTCCCCTCTTTTTTTGTTCGGTGTGTTCGTGTGTTCGATTATTGTATCTGCTGGCGACGCCTCCCGAACCTGAAAGATACCGTTCTAATAACTCGGTTTCAGACCTTCGTGCAAGTCTCTCGCAGTCAAACACTAATTTTTCACCATGCATCGGGTGGGAGTCGGGAAATTGCATGCGTGCGCGTATACTACTAGTACACGTATTGTGGTAAGACGGCGACCCGCTCAAGGCTCAGCGCTCCGTTTGTACCCGTGCCTCGGCGCTTGCATACTGAACTTCCGCGTGCAATACGTCCAAGGTAATCCTCCTTGTAGGAGTTATTCCGGATCACTGGCAAGACCAGTAACCGCCGGGGGCTTTCAAATATCTTGGATGGATCCAGAATAGTAAGCACGTCTTACTACGCCCGCAATACGTAGCCCCGGCTGACACTCAGTCGGCCGTTGCGGTTCGTCCAAGAACAAGAGCAACTCAGCAGAGTCTCAACTCCTTTAAGTTCTAAGTGATATGTTACCACCAACCCCGAGGATAGGATATCTCGGCGGCACAACAGGACCGTGAACCGATAACACAGAATTAAACGGCGGGTCATACATTTGCGCATTGGGTCCGCTCCATTAGTGAGTGCTCAATACATAATACTCATATAACCATAACGCTCAGATTCTGCAGACCTGCCCCCGCCGAAGGAGCGCGATGCCCAACAATTATTAGAGCGCACTTCCACAGCTCCAAGACTGCGCCTTGTCGTTGAAGTTCACCGACGCGACCCTGAAGTCCGGGATCTGTCCACTAATGACCAAGCGCGTTCCGCCGCAGTTGAGTTCGCTGTAGTCAGAAACCCAAGCAAAGAGTCGAGTCAGCGAACCGCTCGGTGTCGGGGCAAGGGACACGCACGGGTACAGGAAGCAGGTGTATCCGTCGGTCACGCCGTGCGCGCTCGAGATGCTCTTGGTGAACGGGGGGGTCGTGTTCGCGCAGCCGCCGTTGTACGGGACCGTGGACGCGGGCTCGACGACTTCGACGCAGCTCCCGCCGTAGTTGATGTCGGTGCAGAAGACGGCGTAGCCGACGTTTGCCTTTGGAACAACGGCCTGGTTAAGTCGTGCAAAACGACAACAGCAAATTAAAATATTAATCAGCGTGGGGTTACGGACGCCAGGAGGCGGGACGTACGGGTGCAGCGAGGGCCGCGGAGACGAGGAAGAGAATGGCGACAGCGAAGGAGCGCATTGTGTGGGGATGGTGAGAGGGTGTGTATGGGTGGAGGAAACGGTACGAGAGGCTCGGTGAGAGACTGGGGAATACCCGAGTCTCTTCGCTTTTATACTGCATATTTACGCGCCGTCCATCAGCTATAAGCGAATGTAGGCGCTCAGAGGCGCCCAGGGCCAGCCAGGGCCGCAAACCCTATCCCGGTGAAGATAAGCGACGTTTCACGTCAAGACCCTGGATGAGAGAGGCCGGGGTGTTGGACACAACAGCAAGCAGCTGACTTAGGCGAGTGACCTGCTCACTTGCATGTTCGAAATCTCATCTAGGGCGTTTCTCGAGCTTGAACGGATCCATTGTCGGGCACGTAATTGAGCCTGGTTCTGGAGCCCTGATACAATGTATCAGTCAGGGCGGGAGGCCCAAAAATAATGATTTTACCAAATTGACACCAATTGGCGCCTAAACATCTACATCCAATAACTAAGGCTTCCATCCCGGTAAGCTCAAATATCGTTGTACCGTTGTAATCAGTGTTCACCTTTCTTCCCTCACTTTCCCCCGTGATGCTGAAACACATTTTAGTAACACCCGCAGGTGTAATGACCTGAAGCTAACTCAAACGGACAAAATGAACTTGAAATGAACTACGCCGCAGGACAGTGCGCGCAAGGGGAACTCGTAGCTCCAACACCGTTACACCTCATCGCTTACAGTATATCCAACGTATACTTAAACGATTCGTCAGGACACCAACCCCCTCTCTTCACTCCATACCATGTTCGCAAAAATCTCTCTCCTCGCCGTAAATTTGATGTTCATCGCCGAAGCTCGTGCTCAATGTCTCAACAGCGGTGTTGGTCAGCTCGCTCTGCCATTTTGTGCGATCAGAGCTTGACCTACTCCAAGGTATCGGAGCGGAGCAGCTTTGCAATGTCAGTGCGCAATCGTTCACACCGTCATTACAACCCATACAGCTCGACTGACTAAACCACACAGTCTGCGGCGAAACCCTCGCATTCATCACGAAACACAAGGTCCCTCCCCCTTGGCTTGTATCTCCGTTTGATCGCCTGACTCTTTATTTCTGTGTTCTCGCTTTCTAGCTCGCAGCTGTACGTCTCGATATCAACCAACCGCATTTTATCCCGTTTTTTTAAGACTGAATTTCGCTCGTAGGGTCCCAGGCTGCGGTTAACCACAACCTGGGCACTCTGCCAAGAGACCTGTGCGGCTGCTACGCCGGCACACCCGGGTTCGGGCCCGCGCACACAATCTGCAGCGGGAGGACAGTTACTGGGGGCCGTCCCGCCTAATGCTGCATCTGCAAATCGGTTTTTCTTTGATAGAACACGGTCCACGTGTTAGAGTGGCGGTGTCTCGCTAGAACCTCCGAGATCTCGCTTCTCTCTCAAGAGCGTCCTAGAGCTTCGCATCCACCTAGACGTCCCGCTCTATACAGATACCTCTCCTCTAGCGCACTCTATCTGGAATCAATGTCGGCAACTGCTCCCCTTCAAGCTCGCTTACTACTGGTGATCAACGTCTCTCTGCCTTTACCGCCTCCGCGATACTCTCGACAGTAACTTGCAATGGACTTTGACTTCGTCCCATCTTCTCAGCCACTCCAAGATGGCGAAGACCTATGGTTTTCAAGCCCGATTGAGTTGAGTGGTATCTCTTTCAGTCCGCAGCCATGGGCGGATGGCGAGCCTGAGGATAAGGCTGGTGTCAAGGTGCGTCCCTTTCTTCTTTCATTTGTTTTACAGTGTCTCAATGACACCCGCCTTCCCCAGAAAATGCAAACTCCACCTGCAACCCCGCGCTCAACGCGCATGTCTCTCAGATCACCATTGTCTGATCCTCGTCCTCAACGTGCTCGCTTGGTTAGACGCGCTTCCCCGGTGGTGCGTGCCTCGGGACAATTTTTTCGACTCCATTACTGACGACATTGTTTGCAGAAAGCCCGGACCATTCCTACCCCTACCCCTTCGCGCTGCCGCAATCTTGTTCGCCGAGTCCCAAAGGTGCGCACATATGACAGTGGCCTTCTTGGATGCTGAGTCAGGCCACAGAATATCGAAATGCAGCGAAAGCGGCAACGCGCGCGTACAGCCGCACACCGCATCCTTGTCAAAATGCGCCGTCTCGCAGCGGCTACCTTGCGGTTACAACGCGAGTACCGTAAACTCACTAGGTTCGCGCCGCTCACTCGGAGTCCGGCTTCGGTGGGAAGCGAAGATGCGTTTTGGTTAAAATAATAGTCTTCTTGAATAACAAAACATTTTTCACACCGTAGCATCTCTAAGTGAATACTGGTCTTTTCAGGGATCGATACAATGATCAATACATGTACTACACGGGAAGACAGTCTTTGTAATTTAATTTAAACATGCAGAATGAATGTCCGTCAATGTGAGAATTGACGCGGTACTTTTTATCTTGGTCCCATCGGTGAGGTATAAGCATTGCGTTGCGCACAATCCGGTCAACGGTTATGACTTCCGCATATGGTCCCTCCTGGTTAGAAATTTTGCGAGTGGAACGACTAACGTGGTGATAGCCGTCCAACGTGGTCGGAGCCCGCAATGGAGTAAACCACTCAATGTAGGCCAGCGGCTGCCGGGACTTCACGGGGTAGTGGGCGGGGAGCTGAAAAATAACACGAACTTGTGCGATGCGAAGACCTGCGAAGATTCAGTGAATATTTGGAAATCATTATGAATATTAGATCCCACAAACCGTGGAGAGCCGTGCCGTCGGTGAATACATTCGTTTCGGCAGTTTTGACAAGAGCAAAATCATGGTAAGCGGGTTCAATGGCTCGATAGCGAGCATCCCCCGGTGGAACCACGGGTGCCGTTGCTCTAACAAGATTAATTGCGTGGCGCCGGCCGACCTCGGGTATATTAGGGAGGGTGAATTTGAGTCGTTTCCAGGTGGGGAAAACGTCGTAGGAATAAGGAGTATATGTCGAGTTGAAGGCGGATCGAAGAAATTGAGAAAGAGCGGGGAGAAATCGAATGGCGTTATGGCCATTCTCTGCAATGATATGGTCTGCAACAACACATCGTGTGGCGGCCGGCGGCTGTTTGGAGATCGAGTAAGTGCGGTGGGTGAGAGTGTCGGCGTCATCGGATTTCGAAGCCAAGGGCACCGAGGGAATTACGGCCGGATGCTGGGTGGGAGCGGCTGATGAGTGTGGAGTCGACATCCACTCCTTGAAGGCGCTGAATCGAGCGACAGACTCTTGTCGTTGGAGCCACAGAGTCATCTGTACAATGTAGTCCTTACGGTTGCTCGCCCGGTAGGCATTCTTGGCGTAGTCGATGTGGAGACGCTCGGGAGATTCGGTATTGAATCCGTCAGCGCTCCCGAAAAGGCGAATTGAGGGCTCGTAGTGGTCCAGCGAGTGTATCTTTGGAATATTGAAGTGTTCCTTGCGTCCACCGAGCTCAATAAAAATATTTTTGTGGGCGTGAAAGTCGTCCAGAGCGGCACGAAGCGCGAGCAGAGTTGTCGTAGTATGGGACTGTAGTGAAGCCAAGGACGCGAAGTCCATCAAAGCACGCACTGCGTGAACCAACTCGGGGTGGGCGCCGGCAACGACGAGTCCAAGGAACACCTTCTCCATCTCCTTATGCTCTGTCCCGGTCCATTGAGAGACTGAGGAGATGCCGTTTTTGAAGTGACGCAGCCCGGGATGATCGGGCATTTGTCGAAAACGTTGATCAACCACAAGCTGGCCGATAATTTCCGTGCACCACTTCACGAGATGGTCCTTGAAGACGCCCTTGTGGAGCTGGTGCAGCAGGTCTGGAGTAAAGGACTGGAAAATGTCGGAGTGCGGCAAGTCCCTCCAAAAAGGAGGATACACGGCACGTATACCCTCCGCTTCAAATGCGCTATCCTTCTCTCCATGCTGCTGTCGTCCCATGAGATACAGGGTTTCCAACTCGTCGCGTTTCTCGCAGGGCATGTGGTCTCCGCGCTTGGTATGCTCGACTTTGCACTCCGGGCATCGGTTCTCCTTGCAGCACGCCACCAGGCACTGCTCCGGATAGTCGGCCACATATGCAGCAAGGATCGGCCATACATTTCGTACAAAGTTGTCGGCACAGACCATCTGGACACCGGTCTTCCCGGCCTCGACTACCGAAGCCAAGATGACCGACATGCACTGATGGAAGAGACGGTATTTTGCCAGAGAGCGGGTGTTTTTATTGAAGCATGCGAATTTTGGGATAGGGAGATATCCAATGAGGACAGTCGCGTGCGCCGAAACTTGGCGTCGAGTTTCTTTGTCAATATTTCCGATGGTGAGATAAACAGGCCAGGCGGAGTTGTCGCCGCGGAAATTCGACAGCATAGTCTTGTCGGACGAGAGTATCAGAGGAGCGAGTGTTGCTCCTGGAGGTAAACGTTTCTAATTAAGTCGTGAGTCGTTTGCCTTTTTGAGCGCTGCTTCTTTCTCACCTGAATCTCTTTCCACCAATCGCCCGTCCACATCTCTTCGAACACCTGTATCTCGCCCTTCTCATCCATGTACAACTCTTCGGGCGCAAAACGCATGGCGTTACGGAACATTGGATTCCCAATCAACTCGCGAACACATTCGATAGGATCCCTCCACCATAACTCGAGTGTCTCTTCCTGCATCGTTGCCCCCGTAGGATCCTTTTCAAGGTCGGGCAGATCGCCCTTCACTGTGATTTCCTGACACTCCCATGCGACACCCCCCGGCAGGGCATCGACTTTCTCAAAAAAACTCTTTCTTCCCCTTGTATGACGGCTGCGCTCGGTCTCTGATCTGTGAAAGGTAAGTTTGGGTCGAAACGGAATTGTCATTCAAATACGTACTATTGATAGCTTCAGAAATTCGTCGGCGGCGGTATGGCCAACGTGTTTTATGAGCCACTTGGCCAGCTCCCACTCCGCCTCGTCCTTAAATGGTCCCAAAACCTCGGCACCAGTCAAGATCTCGTCGTCCCGAATAACTTCGAATACTGTCTTCCCTCGTCCGTATGTTGCTCCACCATGGCCGGGACAGGTGCGTTTCCAATATTTCCGTCCAGTATTTGGGGAAGCGGCGGGTGGAGGCGCCGGTCCCGGGGGAATTGCATCAGACTCGCTGCCATCATTTTCTTGTGGCGTGAAAGAGTCTCCGTCATGCTCGAAGGTGTGGTCCGCATCCTCCAACTCCGGAGGCGGGTCTACTGGTGCTGAGGTCTCTCGGTGTCCACTGCGGCGCAATTTTTTGGCAGCATCGCGTTCGCGCCGTTCCTGGCGAAGTCGTGCCGCCACATGTTCCACTGTCTGATTCTCTTGCTTCCGGCACTCTTGTGCATTTCTTTTATGGCGAGAAACATCATCCCAGCTCCTGAAAGATTTACTGCAGAAATTACAGGTGGGCATTGTGGAGGTCGAGATGACAAGATATCACTGGTGCCTGTCTCGTCGCAATCGGTGATCATGCGCACTCTGCATGTGCCATCAAGAAAATTTCCATGCTAGCAACGCACTTTTCTTCCCCCACGCTCATGGCGATTCCTGACTACAGTGAAGCCCAGTTCAATGCAAATCTCCCTCCCCTGCCTTTAGGTCGAGGACTACGAGAGCCACAGTTGACCCCTGGGCGGCAGCTGCACGGTATGAATTTTTGCGATTTTTTGACTCCGCCTGACGTCGCTTTCAGACCAGCAACTGGAAAAATCCGCTGAGGCTGCCCGGAAGCGTTCTGCTACCATCGCATACAACAAAAGCAATGGCACTACTGGTTCTCGGGCAGCACCGGGCTCGCAAAAACCAGCGCGCAGTGCGTGGTCCTCCGGTGGTGCAGCATGCTTTTCCGACACTGCAACCTCTTCCGAGGGCCTCGAACCTGAATTCTGGGGGTTTTCTCAGACGCCGCACAGACCCCTACCACTTCTTCAGCCACTGCGGGAGCCCCTACAGCCTATGGAGGCTAATTCAAGCCCTAATTATATGGACTTTCCCGCCAAGAAAGCTCGCGCGCCATTCCATCAAGACCTGCATTCGTGCGCGGCCCGCCTCTCCCCGGTATCGAGTGGTTCACAGGATTATCTGAGAGCGACAAGGCCGCTCTATTGAATTCTCGTAAGTCATCTCTTTCCCTCCGTTTCGTAATTTGATACTTTGCTCAGTGTCCGCCGGCTCGACTTCCCTCTGGAGGTAAGTTCTATCCATTGTCTGGGCTCCTTTACTTATGCTCGATTGCCAGCGGATCAGTGGGGCTCGATGCAAAATTTGTCGCGCTTCGAAAATGGTGACCAAGGTATTCATACCTTCCAATCCGCATTCAGATACTTACTTGCTCAAGGGCATCGAGATTTCCACGATGATTCTATCGGTACGGTGTCCTTCTAGATCCGTGTGTATGATATTAACGAGCTTTTCAGGTCTCGAAATGGATGGAAGCGGCAATCCTGGTATGTCTTTGGTTTCGTCTTCAGCGTTGCGGGTGATAACGCATTCGTGTTTATAGGCCCCCATGAAATCCCTGGAATGGAGGAAGGCAATGACGAGCCCTGGACCCAATCGCCTGACGATGGACCCGCTGACATTGACGAGCCCCCACCCGTCAGCTCCCTTCAGGTATGTTGTCGTCATTAACTTGATTAAGACTGAGGTTTGTTTCATTAAAATCAGTTTACCATGCGCACCGTGCAGCCGGACTATCAGAAGAAACGAAAGCAGCACGCCGATACCATAGATCTCGATGATACTTCCGATGATGAGGTTTTTGCCCATTGTCCTCTTTTGCTCTCTGCCGAATCTGACATTGTATCCACAGGAATCTGCCGGGCCCAAAAAACGGAAGCAGAAGTCGCGTAGCATCGCCAGTATTGCTGCCGACCATGCTGAAATCTGCGAGCTAGCCTTCGACCACCTCAGAAAAGAACTTACTCACCACACTCCCTTTCCAGTCGCCGCTGGACGCCGCCGTGCTACTGTTCCGCGGGTAGCTCCAGCCGTTCCAGTCCCCAACCCGGCCGTTTCAGGTGCCCGCTGGAAAGCACCGTACCGCGGTAGCGCAGACAGACGAGTTCACCGAGCTCGTTCTCAGCGCATTCACCGAGGCTGCCTTTGATTTGGAGATGGGAAATACCCGTCCCACTGCCGAAGATATGAGGCTGGTATGTGGCTGCACAGATTTATTCATTTGTGCTTACTCTGCTTCAGATACGGTCCCGAGTCCCCACGTTCCGTGGCGGGCTCAAGGTCGTGGCGCGTAAGTTGGTCCCTGATGCGTACGGCTTTATAGCCATCGAGACTCTCGAGAACCCGACGCCGGCACTCATCAGCGCCACGCTCGAGAAGAACAGAGCACGCGTGGAGAAAATTACCAAAACATACATCTATACAGTGAGTTCTCGACATGTTCCTCATCGCCGCTGACAAAACTATCCAGGATCCCGACAATATCACCCCCGAGACCATGTTCCTTCACGGAATCTTCCAACGCGTGTACACCGGCTACTGGTTCGGCGCTAACGAGAACGATCGAGCCGTTTACTTCAAGGACAAGACCCGGATTGAACTGGTCACGCTCGCATTTATAATTGTGGCGGTAAGTATTTTTAGTTCGGCGCAGTTTTCTACACTAATTATCGTTCGCAAAGGTCCTATGCGCCATCCAGGAGTGGTCCACCGGGCGCTGGAAAAACCGCAAGTTTTCTCATTCAGCCTACTTCACGACATATAAAGCCACACTCAATGGTCTCAAGCGGTGGTTGAAGCACTCGGAAGATCAGGTCGAGGATAATCGTGCAGCCAGCAACGCAACAATTGATCTTCAAGAACGGATGCTGCGCATCGCAAGGTCGGTTTCTGCACCACCACCCGAAACACGTCTAATTTGTCTTTCAGGGCTGCGTCATTCAATCCAGAGGAGGATCTGCCGCAGGAGGATGATGGGGACCTATTCTCATTGAATGCTATGTTCAGTGTGGCCTCTGGCGATGCGTAGACGAATAAAATGAGTAGTTTCTGCGACGCAAGTATTGCCCGATTAGGGAATCCAATATTACGATGCTTGATTACGATGTTTGATTATCAGCGCTCAGATACCATCAAAGATGGACCGGTTGGTTAGATGAAGCCCGACTCTAGGGAATCTAGGGAGCACTCGAGCGCTATGAGTCTAGGAATCTAGTGTTTCTAGGTAGAGAAGAGATTCTAGGCAGCTTTTCCTAGAAAGGGGGGGTGGCTAGGGGTCTAGAAGCCTAGGTAACTCTCTCCCGACCTTGGTAGGTACTGGGTGGTTTCCAGATGTATTCCACGGATCCTCCAGCGCGGACTCACATTAGATACTCGTACGGCTCCCAACGTACAATGTTTCGTGTTTTACATTTCGGCACTAAACCCTACTCTCTAGATCCTCTCTTTCCAGTACAAGCCACTATGTCCAACAGTGAGTGTTCCAGTCCTTGGTGTTCGCTGCTCTTATCACTGTCTATTTTACTATTTTTTCCCTCCGTCAGTCGGCCAGAGTCACCCCACTGAGACGCCCGGACCGGAACGCGACTTTCTTGATCCACTCTTGCCTGGACAAGCTCCCATGTCCGGCAGTGAGTCTACGAGTCCTTGATGTTCGCTGTTCTTATCACTCACTAATTTTTCGGGGGGCGGGTCGGGTGGGCCGGATTCGGACTCAGTCGCGGCTGTCCCCAGTTCGGAGGAAGGCCGCTTGGGTACGTCGAGTAATTAAGACACACATTATCCGTGCTGACTGACCGGGACAGTCGACAACAAGGCCCCCGACCGCGGGATTTGCTGGGACACGTTGTACAAGCCGGTTGTGTAAGTGCAATTGCCTTCGGTTGCGAAATGTACTAAATGTGCTTCTAGGCCCATGTGTATGCACATTTTTGCTACGACTGCCTCCACAAGTGGCTGGGCGACAAGAAAAAGACTTGTCCCCTGTGCCATTCGCGACAACGCGTTCGAGAAAGAACTGGAGGCCGCCATCGTCGACGGTCGTGTCGCGGAGGTGGATGGGGGAAAGGGTAACAGTGACTGCTTATGAGTGGACGAAACGTCGAATTCATGTCGGCGGGGAGCGGGGTCGCTGGTGTGAGACCTTTTATGCGTACGTAGACAGAAGGAATATATCGTTGAAAGTTTGGGAATAGTTTGAGGCGACATTCGGTCCCAGGGGTGCGTGGAGCGCCGTTTGAATAGTCAATGCAAATTTTCTGCGGCAGAGGGACGCGGCTACTCCCTCGCGAGTCGGCACAAAAGCAAAAGACAGCAGCTGCCCAACATGTACTATGCGTCTCAATGAAATGCGAGGATGTTGGCACACTCAGCCGGTATTCCAAGAAAAAAGACAGATACCTATGGCAGCAAAAATCTTGAGCCATTTGGCCAGAACATACCTGCCTCGGTAGCGCGTTTTCTGGTCGGGAGATTAGGTGCGAGGATGGGAATGGGTGAATAGTATTTCGAGCGATCCGCCAAGACGGGAACGTACAACTAACTTTTTGAAATACTTCAGTAATTATCAGTGATTGCAGAGTTACCGCAGAACTTCCTTCCACAACTGAAATCAGGACACAACGAACAACAGTTGAACGTTGAATTTAGGTTGAACAAAGACCGAACGCCTGACCATGTCGGACAAAATGAATTCTGGGTGTTCGAGTCGGATATGAATGCAGCCGCAGTTGTTGCATTCGCCGACTACACGAGCTTGTTGGTTGTTTTACTGATACCCATGTCTTCGACACCCTTCTGTATCAATCCCGCAAGCTCTGAGACCCGGAATGTGTCACACTGGTACCAGAAGAACAAAAATATAGTACAAGGTAATCTTCACGAATAGACGTGGTTCTTTGAGAGGGTCTACTCGAGTATGGGCTGGAAGTTCAATTGAGTGGGCTCGGATGTGATTTAGAACACAGAAACGCATCGCACGACTCGATGCAAAGGCGACATGGCTCAGCCCGAATAAAACGGACTCTCCGCCGTAAAGCAACACCATCAACCATACTTCACGGATACGCACCAGGAGTTTTCTTCTGATCTCGATGAGTTCAAACTGTATTTGTTTAAAGGGTTGGGGTTGGTCTTGATATCGAATATACAACGCAATACCCAGCGAGGGTCGCGGCTGTTCAACGTTCCACAACAATACCTGCAGAATGAGCTCAACGGATTGGAATAAATTTAACATCGATGCAAGCCGAAGAAGTCGACCAAGTACATACAACTCGTTTTTATCCTGAGGCCCTAATTATGAACTCCATTGGACCGCCAAGCGCCAAGTCTTCTCCGGATTTGAACCATGTGGGATTAGTACCGTTCCTGAATGACTTTCATTTGACACATTAGTGACACACTGTTGCACTGCCGCGACAATCGATTGGTATTTGGCGATCGATGTTTCCTGACCTTCTTCCTCGCGCCCACACCGCTGCCTCTCAATGCCTATAATTTCTGCCTTCAAGCTGCCGCAGCCACATCAAGTAGCTCAAGTTACCCAACCAACCACCGCTACCACCGCGCCTGCAGGGACCCAGTTCTTTTGCGATGAATGCACCACGATGATCCCTGGCATCTCTGCGCGTATGCACTGTCTAACCTGCCCCGACTACGACATCTGCGCGGACTGTGCGCTGACGGAACGCTTTGGTGGGAGCCACACGACGGCCCACCCGACGGAGGTCTATCGGATTAGTGGGGACAGCACGCTGCAGCCTGTCAGATCTCAGACTGTGGTGACTTACGCCTCGTCGCCGAGTATCAGCCGCGGGGGCACCTCCGTCGGGGAAGCCCCAGCCGGCGTAGGACCCACTGCCAGCGACGGATGGGGCCTGTTTTTCGACGTCGATCTGAATCCGAGCCCGGCGTACTCGGCGCTGATGGCCGCCATCTTCGGAAACCTCGATTCCGCCCGCACAGGATTCCTCGCACCCGAGGCGTACTCGCGATTCATGGACGACATGGGCTATCCACTCGCCGAGAACATCTGTATGTCCATTCCCTACACCTCCGGTCAGCCCGCCCACTGACCCATTATGCGTGTGAAGGGAAAGCAAACGCCAGCACCCCGGCGAACGCGGACGCCGTGCTCAGACGCGTATACGAGGCCTTAGGCCTCGAACACATAACCCAGACGCGCCCCGCGCCCCCAAACCGGCATCACCCCATGTTCCAAGCCCTTCTCGGGGGCACGTCGGCCACGCCGAGTTCGATGCCCCTCCTCACGCTGCGCGGGCTCGCAGATTTGATGCTGATCGAGCTGCTCTCGGACCCCTCCTTGGCATATCCCAGACTCGTGCGCACAGTGCAGCTGTACGGGTTACACCCACGCCGAGCCATACCGGCGGTGGGGGCGATGCCGCGCAATGTGCTGCCGGCTGCGGCCGACCCGCGAGTGCTTGCAAGAACGGCGGCGGCGGAGGCGCAGGTACGGGGTGCTGTTGCGAATGCGGCGATGGGAGCGCAGATTCAGGCGGCAGCGAATCTTGCGGCGGTGAATGCCGTTGGGGGCACACAGTATAGGTATGAACGATATTAATGCGTAGGAGATGGCTGTGGATGAGACGTTGGTACGCACCTTCGACGAGGGAAATTTTACTTCGCTGTTAAAAGCATACGTCTAACTTGAAGCGATCTCTAAACGGTTGTTGTGGGTGTGAAAGTAAGACCTCCTAAAGAAACGATAAACTTTCTAACCCCCGCCTACCCGCGAGCCAATCGCCTGAGAATTATGTTTACTCAGTCAGCAAATGACGAAAGGAGGGCCCTTCGTTGGAGCAGAAAGGCGAGGTGAGGCCGAATCCGCTTCTCAGGAAACCACGTCAGGCTGCACTGGTTCGATGTCGAAAAGCTCGTCGTAATTTTCATCATGTTGTTCGAAAGCTCGAGTTATTGATTGAACTGTACATAGTATTCATGCAAGCGTCGAATCCATGGGGTAACGGCTGAATGCGATTCAATTTCTATCACGAGTTCTCACCAAATTACTCTGCATATCAATAAGCACCATCGCGCGAACGGCAGAAGTTGCGTACCTTTCATTAGTATACTCCGGGCACGATCCAATACGGTACCCGCAAAGCCCACGCTTCCCACTCCTTCCCAAACCTCTCCTTCAACATCCCATCCTCCTTGCGCATCCTTGTACGCAACCCAATTCCCGCTATTGTAAATCCAACAGTCCACAGCGCCGCCAATCCCTTCGGACCTAGAACGCCCATACACTCGACCGCCCACCCACCCGGGGCAAGCGTGCAGAGAACAGCGCCGGTGCCTGCGAGCAGCGCGCCGGTATAGCTGGGGTGTCGGACGACGGCGTACGGGCCCGTTGTGATGAGGTGGTGGTCGGCGCGGATGCTGAGCTGGAAGGTGAAGAATTTGCGGAGGACGGCGTAGCAGTGAACCCTGAGAGCAGTGCCCCCAAGACTCAGAACGGCCCCAACCAGGAATAGATGGGTAAATTCGAGTTTGGACGCCCCGTGCGCAGGGTCAAGTGTCGCGAGAATTTCGCTGCTCAAGAGCAAGGAGGGAAACCGCTGCGCGAGGATGACGAGGGATTCAGAAATCGTGGATGTGAGAAAAAGACCCTGGAGACACAAATTAGCATTGAATCAGTGAATGGATGAAATAAAAGCGGACATAAACAAGCAGATGCGCCCGGCGACCGACCTTGATGAGCAGTGGCACCTCCACTGCAACGCGTTCGAGGCCACGGGGAGGGAGTTGTTCGGCTGGAGGTGGTGGTGGATTTGGCGGGGTCATGGTAAGGTGCGTCCCAAGTGCGACGGCGAGTAGTAGAGGGGCTTTGAGCGTCAACATGGTGGTGGTGAGAAAGAGACGTGCTGCGTTTGATTGCCGGCAGCCGGCGATCACGCATGCCAAATCAAGGCCAAATACAGAGGTCGAATCGCGTTCTTTCATTCAATCTGCGGTGTTCGGAGCCGAAACCTGCAAAATGACGCGAAAAAACATATTCAAACCTCATTTGGAAGAGTTTCGTTCTAAATGGCTTTGTTGACACCGGCCAGCCATCACTTACCAACAGTTTATGCAAGCGACACAGAATCAGGACTCCAAGGCGGCCACAGTACCCCAAAACAATGGAACACTGCAGGCAGAACACCTGTTGAATTCGGGGATGGGGCCATATGTGATGCCGCATATAATTTTTCTTGGTTCGATTTTCGCTCAGGTTTCAAAAATCAAGGAGACCCTATAACATGTGAGCTTGCGAGCACAAAATTGTTAGTGTCTGTCTACGAGGGAATAAAGAGACCCCAAGGCCTCTATACCCACTCATTTACCTATACTCAAGTTTACTAGTCTACAGTGGAGATCCCATTCGAATCGGGGGTGGGGTGAAACTTGACAACACGGTGGAACTTGCTCGGAATTCCTATGTCGTATCGCCCGATCAGGTAGAATAGACGAATAAAATTACTGAGTATCCTAACGACTGTACAGGACTTCCATCCACTTTCAAATCGAGCCAGTCTGTACATCTCGTCCGGGGATCTCGCAGAAGAGCGCGAGCTTGGTAATCCTACCCCCTTGTTTAACCACCTTATTAATTGCCCGTGTCCGTCGATGATATAGCCTCATGTTGAGAGGCTGCGCCGGTGTGTGCTTGCGAAACTGATGGGCCTTGCGCGTTTCCGCTGCTGTGCCGGACGTCGCGGTGCTGTATGTCCAAGCCTCTAATGATTGCACCCAACCGACGGTGTACGGTCGATGATTCTATTTGAGATGGTGTTATAGTTCGGACGTACTTCGTGAAGGTATCCTTTAACGTTTGTCGTGCGATAGGATCATCCAACCACTGGAAAAGTCCGCTCGAATGCATCTCGGTATATGAATCCCAGAGGCTGGACAGAATGATTGTGTGCATCAGCTCCGGGGTATCACCAGACGCGAAAATGGCTTCGATCGCGGTAGCAAGTCGGATCTGGTCGGTATTCTGAACCGGATCTCTGGGAATGCGCTGGGTAATGATGCCAACTGCGTCGACCACTCTGTACGGCAAAGGGAATGAGATGGAGTGCTCCAGAAGGTCTGCCAAGACACGGATCCTTGCCTCCCCAATCCGAGTCTTCATCAGAGACGGTGCGCGAATGCCCTCCATCGATCTGATCGCAGGGGCTGGGAATAAAGCATCCTCCAAAGACTCGGCCAGCTCCATGGTTACTGCTCCGGTATCTGAGTTTTTGAGCGCCAAATATAGGGTCCGCAAGATCCGATGTTTCACCAAGGCAACAACAGAAACTGAGATTGGTGAGGGTTCGGCTTTCAATATGGTGTCGAGGATGTTCAACATATGAAGAGATGTCGTGCGAAGGTGAAGACAATTATCCAAGAAAGCTAAGGACCAAAGAGCGGTCAGCGACTCATCTGAAAAACTCGGCCTTCCAAAGTCTCCGACAGAAGACGAGGATGTCCCGTCGGACAGGGTTTTTGTGAAGCAGAACCACAGGTAAGGCGTAACGCGACTCCGCTGTATAAAGCGTGCTAGGGCCGCATCGGAATTGCGGTGGTTGACGTAATCAACCAAGCACGAAGGGATGGTGATGGCTTCGTCTGGACGCCAGAACGAGCATAATTCGGCAATGGCCGCATCATTCCAGTTGAAGTCGGAAGTCATTGGACTCGGGCGTCGAGCCTGATAATGCAAAAGAGTTGCGAGATTCCATTCTAGTGGTTGTTGAAAAGCAACGAAAGGCAGGGATCGATCAATCGCGATGGTCGTCATTGTTGAGTTCCACTGGTATGGTTGAGAGTTGAGAGCAGCCGATTTACGGAAGTACTCGAAGAGAATTGTGTGGGGTGCAGAAGCCAGAAAGCGATCGATCATCTGGAGAATGGAGGGAATGTCGAACCGAGTCAGTTCGGCGTGACGGATTGGGTAGGGGTTTCCGTTGACGTAGAATCCACAGACGGTCAAATGACGAAATAAGGCCGCGATAGGTTCAAAATCGGGGTTGGGGCGCTCCAATGGGCGGGCGCCACAGGCCACCAAGTATTGAGCTTGTTGAAGAAGGCGCTGATGAATCACGCAATACGTGCTCCATTTCATCATCGCCCCCGCTGATACTGCGTGGGGATTCACTTGAAGGTTCTGATCCGCGAAGCGCCACTCGTGATACGCACGAGAGTCTTGAAAGTCGACGGCAAAGTCGGAATCAATGCCTGGTCTTGATAAACTCGAAATGGCCCAAAAAGCCTTGAAACATGCGATTTGGCGGCGATTACGGTCCGGGGAGGACAGAGTGTCATCCGTACAGCTGTCGTACAGCGTGTCCATCCGAGAACGCAGTTGAAGATCTGGATGATTGACTAGAATGCGGATATGTTCGCAATACGTCTGTTTCTGTTCCGGGTGAACGTGAAGAGCATCACCAAGAGCGTCCACAAACGGTTCGAGTTCGTTATTGTCCGCTAGCGACTTGACAGTCCAGACAAGAGCGCGCAGATCTCGTGAAGTCTGCTCCACAGAGCCTTCTCTAGCCGCGCGAGCCATCGCCTCGGCCATGGTTTCGTCCTCGGACGAATCCGAATGAGCCGTATGGTTCCACATTGATTCTAAATGCCGCAAGAGCCATTGTGACAACCACCAAAACCCCCCGGAAAGTGGTGTGCGGTACGGGCAGTCCATGTATCGCAAGGGTAGGCAGGTGAGCACGGTGTATGCTGCGGTGACGAGTAGCAGAATAGCGGCGCAGATCGCAGCCATGGTTTTATTCACGGGGATGAGGAATGCGACTAGGCCGGCAAAAAACAAGAGGAGGGATGTGTGCAGGAGGAGCGGGATAATGTCGACTACCGCATGCACATTGAACCGCTTCATGCCATAATAGAGATACGAATAAATTCTTGCACGTATCAAGGGCGCGGATCGCATGTCGGCTCTGTGGAGAAAGTCTCTTGCCCACTGCTCCAAGAGCGTTGCGATCAGGGCACAGTTGAGACTGAGCCCCAGACTGACGAACCAAAGGGCATTGCAGACCAGCGAAGTCGTGGATGGGGTGAAGGAAGCGGGTTGGGTAGTGGGAAACAAGGTTCCGTTTGGAGAAGACAGCTGCTGCGAGATTTGGGCCAGAAGTCGTACAGTCTGCTCGCCCGAATCGGGGGAAAGAGTTTTGTAGCTCTCGATGAGGAATGCCGTCAAGCTAGCAGAAAAGAGCCCAGCCTGTGACATTCGAGCATATGCAGATATAGTGCATTGCTATAGACTTACAAAGATCAACATCCCCTCCATGTCACTCTTCCAGCTCTCGACGAGAGACTTGTCATACTTTTCGGCCTCGGATATGTAGACGGTCCAGAGCTTGGCGGCTGCGGGTTCATCATTGGTAGCTGGTGTGATGTTAGTATTGGTGGCTCTTGATGAGGAGTATCTACCTGTGGGATGCTGTGTTCTCCCTGCCTTATCGCTCATCGTGGTCCAAGGTCAAGACGTCGGCGTCTAAATAAGCGCCGACAAGGACATGATACGAGGGTTTCTCACGCCGTCACAATAATCAACTGGCATAGGCAATTCGAGGCAATTCGGAGAATCAGCTGAAAACCCAACCCAACACCGAGTGAATCAACTGTGAAATCTGCCTCAACCACTTGGCCTCATATTGCTCAGTACAAAATCTTTGCGTTACAAAGACAGACAGTTAAAACGTATATCATACAGCGCTCTAACGAACGCGCCAAACAAGATTACCTCGCCTTTTTTAAATCAACGGGGCACCGATAACACCAATCAATCCAATAACTCGGAAACCGGAAGCTCAAATCCCGCCCATCCGCGCTGCAGAGCCAAATTTTCGCGAGCGCGGCGGCAGTTCCTCCTTCCTCGCGGCTCCAGCGGCATACCTCGTTGACGTCGGCACATCGACATCGACATCCATTTGTGTGTGCTCTTCCTCTTCCCCAGAAATCAAATGCTGCAGCGGGTGCCCCCGCGCGCCCACAACACTCGCATCACTCTGCAGCGGCATCGACGCCGACCGAGGGTGCTGCTCTATCGGAGTGGGAGTAGCAAACGTCGGAATGAACGCGGATGCCGGGGTGGAATACGCCTTCTCCAGCGTCCGCACCCGCTCCTCCAAGTGCGCATGCGTAGTACCACCCCCACCCCCACTAGCACGCAGCTCCGCTCGCAGGGCGCTCACCTCCGCCTGCAGCTCGCCCCACGATTGCGTCAGGCGTGCGAGGAGGTTCAATTGCTGTTTGATGTTCGGATCTGCGGCTGCGGCGACTGGTTCGAGCGAGGCGAAAGCGCCGCGTGGGGATAGCTGAAGTTGCAGCTGGGAGGGTGTTGAGGTGGATGATGTGTGCGCGGATGCGGACGGAACAACTAATTGCGAGGAGACAGATGTTGACGGGGGTGTGAATGTAAACACGGGATTCGTCCCGGATGGAGCCTCCGAAGGAAATCGCGCACTCGACAAGGCGGGGATGGTAGGCGAGGGCGAGCGGGACTCGGGCGATATTGACCGCGACGGCGACTTCGGTGAAAACAACGGGGAAAGAACGCTCGGGTGCCTGAGCTGGACAGGCGAAGACTCGTCGGGATAGAGCAGCTCCATGTCCTCGTCGTCATCGAGGTCGGAGTTGTTCCCTTCGATGATCGGCGTATCCACATCCCGCTGCTCCTGTTCCTCGTGCGGTTGCTGCTGAGCATCCCTGGTGTCTTGCATGCGAGTATCCACAGAATCCTTCACGAGATCCTCTTCCATTTCCTGTCTCTCCTCGCTCTTCTCCTGATATTGGATCCGAAGCGGCGGGCAGACCAGCTCAGTCGCCTGCAAGTCAGGTATAGCATTCTGCGGAACGCTCGACTCATCGGCAATCGGGGTTACGTCGCGCATACCGACATCCATCTCCGTGTCCGGTGCGTGTCCGTTTTCATTTCCCTGCACATATGGAGCATGCTCAGCTCCTACTCAACGAAATTGACCGAATAAATCAGAGACGTACGGGTGCCTCTTCGCCTTCACCTCCAACCGAAATCAGCTCCCGCTCCTGTGGCTCCTAACCAACTAATCAACATCATAGTCTTAGTGTACACATGTCCCCGAGACATACCTCAGGCGACCTAAAGCTCGTAAAGTCCGGCAGCAACGCCGCCTTTTCCTTTCGCGATTTCGACTTCGACTTCGACTTCGTTTTGACCTTGCCGTTGGTTTGTGCAATTTCCGAGAGGAAAGGGTGGGGCTGGGCCGGTGGAGTGGGCAGGGAGGAAGCCGCAGACGCGTTGGTCCTGTGCGCGGTCTACAGCCAAAAACTAAGTTCAGCCTGAATGGTATTGCCAAGAAGGTAAAGACCCACCATCTGGACTGCCTGAATCGTAGTTGAGTATGGTAGTTAAGGGATTCATCTATGGGTGACGTACCGTTTGTGTCGCAGTCGTTATATTTTGAGACTCCGACTGGGATACAACACGTGTGCCAGCGACGCGTGCGCCTTGCCCCGGGACCCGGTGCCGCCCTCCGCCGAGTGGAATGCGCTTTGAGACGACGAATTAATATTGGAACCGCAAGGAGGTGAAGAAAAAGAACCAGAGTCGACAAAGGGGCGAAGATGAGGATGATATACCAGGACAGCCAAGAAATAGACGAAAGGAATGAAAAGCGGCGATAGGATGAAGGAGAAAATGCAGATACGAAGAAAGCAGGTGAAGATTAAGAAGCACAAGATTCTCGACGCAGAGAGGGAACAGACAGAAGCCAAACCAAGATCAAAAAGCAAACGCACCGAAACCAACGCCCCCAACGACACAGACCCTCTCACCACTGCCGCCGCTGGCTGTACCGTGCCCGGGGTCGGGACGTTGTTGGGAGTGCCGGAAGCTTGCCGGGACTCAGGCTGCTGCGGCGCGACGAGTGTGGGGGTTGTTGAGGTGGAGGCGGATTTCTGGGGCGACAACGATTAAGATATGATGATCAGATGGGGAAGGGAGGGTAGGAGACGTACCGGAGACGAAGATGAAGTAGATCTCGATTCTGACGCCAATGTTGCGGAAGTGTTCATCTGAACATCCTGCGAAAACCAAGCCATTGAGATGAATAAAAAACGACTATTCCTCATTGGATACGCACGTTCTGAACCTCTGCCGGGACATTGACCTGCGCTATTTGTTTTTGTGTGACAGACGCCAAGGCATCCTATTTCGTATCGTCAGTCCATGTCCGACGTTCAAGCGAGAGAAAGCGGGTTCCAACTCGAACTTGGAAACAACTCACCTCGATCCCACTCCCCCTCAAAAGCTCCTCAGCGGAGATCCCGTTCGCGGCCTCCTCCTTCGTGAGGAAGAAGCCCTTGTGCCCCTTGAGCACCCACTGCGGCCACCCCAGCTTGAGCACATCCCCGCCCCTTTCGACATCCGCAAACTCCTCCTCCCCAAACTCCTTCCAAAAGTCGCGCAGGAACTCGTCGCGGCTCACGAGCCACCGGTGCCAGTAGCGCCGCAGCGCGCGGTCGAAGGGCGGGTGGCGCCATGTCTTGGGTATCCCACCCTCCCGCGAGCTCTCATTGCGCGCACTCGAGACGAGGGCCCGACACAGCCGTGCGACGTGCACCAAATCCCACTTGTCCTCGTCCCAGTTCCGCTCCTTCTCCTCCCTCTCTGGCTCGGTGTCCCCGGCGACGGGCAGCGCGAGCGCGACGCTGAGCCAGAGGAACTTCTGCACCCAGAGGAGCGGCATGCGGTACGCGCGCGGGAGGGCAACGTCTTCTTCCTGCGTAAAGGTTAGCACTTGCACAAGACAGACCGGTCATCGAGATGGTATGTACCGACAAGTCTGCCGTTTCTCCCTCGGCCCCGCCGCTACCGTTTATGGTGGAAAAGAGGGCGCGCGGGCAGCGCACAATGACGAAGGGGCTCGTGGCACGCGAGATCGACGCAGGGCGCGGAGGGATAGTGAAAGCAGACGCGCGCACGAGGCGGAGGATCGCGGGGTCGGTCCACTCCTCCGCTGCGTCGGAGGAGGGCGGGTGTGGAGATAACGGGGACGGGTGGATGAAGAGGAGCTCGTCGGGGTGGCGCCAGGGTTCGGGCTCGAGAGCCGCTTCCGCTTGTTGAGGCGGCTCGGTCTCGCGCTCAGGCTCGGGCCGACTGTGAAGGCGAAGGTGCGGACGCGCGGGGATGATGATCGTAGGACTCTGACTGGGCGGTGCGCCGGCTACACCCGTTGCAGCGTGAATCTCGGCTTTCGCTGCACGCCGAGTGGTGGAATCCGGGGCGAGACTTGAGAGGTGCTGCACCTGCGGAGCAGAGTCTCGTTTTCCTTTGGGGCGCCGGACGACGGGCATTTTGGGAATAGATATGATACGATATCGAAATTCAAGACGCTGCGGTGAAAAAATCCATAAATAAGAAAGGACGAAGATAAAGCTGCCAGAGATATCGGGTCGGGACGCACCTAGAGCCAATAATGGGATCCCAGATGCGTATACAGGTGTATAAGCGTCTCTTGAAACCACACGGATGATAAAAAACCGTGAAAAAGGCGAAAAAAAGGGGTGGTGAGAACGTACCTGAGGCCTATGACAGCGTCCAAGCTAAATTCAAGAGTACTCTCTTGAAACGAGAGATTACAATCGTTTCTTGAAACGAGCTGGGGATGAAAAAAAAATGTGTGAGAAAGGTGAGAAGACCCTGCGTGAGAGCGCACCTAAGACACGAGAACGTCCCAGCAGTATATACAGTGTAGAGTGCTCTCTTGAAAAGAGAGAATGACCTTGGAAAGGAGAGCCAGAGATGGAGATGATGGGAGAAGGAGAGAGGCGAAACTGACAGCAAATAAGGACCAAACACGCTGCAGATCCACGAAAGCCTTTGTCAGTTGTTGCAATCCCATACACTACAGCTAGGATTGAGAGCTTAGACTCTTAAGAGAACGCCAGGCGTCTATCCCAAGTCTATCCTGCCTCTTTGCGACCGTCGGTAGGTTGCCCGTCGCCATCGATCAGTATCCTCCCACACAGGTCTCTATCGCGCGCCGTCCCGCCCGCCCATCGGTGGAACCACCCCCATTCACGAATCTAGCTCTCCTTACTCGCAGCATCGGTGGCATGCATCAAGCTCACGAGCAGTACCGTGTTTCTGATACGCTCCAAGATTGGCGGACATGGTCCCGACGACATCCGCGATTTTCTTGCAGAAAGACTACAACGTGTGTCTCAATCGACAATTCTATTAATCACAGCACCAGGCTACAGTAGACTAGGCTCTGCAATCGTACATGGTGTAGATGCAGACGAAACGAGCGATACGCGCCTTCGTTCCTATCCTTGATCCCAATCTTTCGGATTCCTCCCATACCTTCAATCCCGGCCCATACATCGTCCGCCGCTCGCCGGCTTCTTGCCAGTCCTTCCAGCGGACGGCCAGCGACGCTGGGATGCAAAGAAAAATCGGCTCGACGAGGTGACGTGGCAACGGCAAGCGTCGGCAACGGATAAACCCGTCCGCCGGCGGGCCGTTACGTGCCGCTGTTCAACTTTGCTCTCTCTCCGGTCCGCCTCGTTCTCCCTCAAGCCGATAAATGCATACAGCGAGCATAACTCAGAGCATACCAATTCGGTTCAATCCAATTTTGAGGATGTATGCTTCGAGTTACGGTTTGCTATAGATTTCTTGATTGCCTCGTTGGCTAAGAAAGTAGCAAAGATCAACCATAGAACACAACTTCTCAGAAACTAGGCCTCATGGCTCATTGTCAGACGGACAGTCCCGCGCCGGGCATAAGCCCCGTTCGATTCGGGAGTCGGCCATACCGGGTCCTGCGATGTGTTTTTGCTTTGTGTGCCCGACAACGACCGAAAAATATGTCAAGAATTGTACGAACTTTTAGGTGCCTGCAGATGAAGATCAACATAAACGCCTTCCAGTTCAAGATCATCCCATAAAATTGATGTCAACTAAACGAGAGTCTATCCTGATAAGTCAACTCAGGACGAATTAACACATGAACCTATTCGGGTTTCGGATGCAACGCATAAGGCCTAGTAGCGCTGGCGCGTATCCGCAATGCGTGGGAGACAACGAGAACACTCGGATACAGCGGAGTCCCCGTTCGATTCGGGGCTGGGCCATTACTAAGCGAGGTACGAGCTCAATTTTGTTGAAGTGTCTGCCTAGGGGACACTAGGCCATTACGCGCTGAGCCAAGCCTTTTTTTTTGGTTTCTTTTTTCTGCTCGACAACACTTTCACATAGCTAGTTGCAGACGCAGTAGAGCTCCGGTTCGAAATCAATGCCCGCGGTTCTCGAATCTGAGCCAACCGTTTCCGAGGCTCTACCCTCACATCTCGGAACGGATTAACTATAAACTTATTCGGGTTTGCGATGGAATACATAAGGCCCAGTAGCGCTGATGCGCGTCCGCGACGTGTGGTTCTGTCTTCCCGGAGTCTCCAGCAGAATTCCCGGTCGATTCGGGGCTGGCCATAAAGGCTTGTGGTGGAAATATTTTTATTTCTGTCCATCACCTGCAGACAACGTCGAGGCCTCCAGTTCGAATTCTATGTAACCTAACCGATGCCCGCGCTTCAAAGTCTGATTGATCCCAACGCAATCGGGCCTCGCCGGGACAAAATGAAGGCACGAACCTATTTGAGTATGAGGTGGAACATACAAGTCCCAGTAGTGCTGGTGCGCATTCGTGGTGAATTCGGTCTTCGGCAAGACACAGGACATATTTGGGTGTGAGATGAAACGCTCAAGGCCCAGTAACGCTGGTGCGAATCTGCGATATGTGATATTGCTTCCCTTTATCTGGGAGAATCCCCGTTCGATTCGGGGCTGGGCCATGAGAAATTTCCGACGCTTTTGTTCATTTTCTGCTCATTCGCTGACCTAGCTAGCTGCCTGCAAAGTAAGTAGAGCCCTCCATTAAGCGTTCTTTAACGAAATGGCTCCTCGGCTGTGCTGTTTCTCCATATGATCGTCCTCCTTTTGCATTCCCTCTGTTCGTCCTCTCGAGCTAACCCCTTCTGTCATCGATTTTCTGTGTTTAACAACACAGCGTTTCATTTCCAGTAGAACAGCTGACAGGGGCGCACTGCTGCGTAGTTCCTTTCTGACAGGACACAGCGGATCGCAGCAGCAATTCACTGCGCAACTTCGTCGCAGTATGCACAGCACAAAATCTATTAACCGTTCTTTAATGAGATGGTGCAAGACCTGTGCCAAATCCCCATATAGGCATGCTCCTTTTCGCTTTCTCTGCCTTGCTTCCAGGGTTAACTCCTTTGGTTTGTTCTTTTTTTCTACGCTGCCTCAAACAAATTCAACTCATTATTCGTTCTTTAACGAGATGGTAGAAGTGCTGTGCAATATCCCCGAATAATCTTACTCCTTTGGTCTTGCTTTGATTTTCCTACATGCTTTGACTTCGTCTCACGGTGGCCGAGGTCGATCATCGGCTACGGACTGCGCATCAACTTCGCATGAAAGCCGTTCGTCCCGGTAAGTTCCGTCTGGCAATGGAAAGTATGCAAGTAGTAAACTGTCTACATTTGGCCGCACACTGCGCGGCGCTGTTTGAATGAACCGTTCTTTAACGAGATGGTGAAAAAACCTGTGCTCTTTCCCCATATATCTCTTCTCCTTCGTTCCCTGTCTGCTCTTCTGCCACGTTCAACCTCTTTGGTCCATGCTATTTTTCCACACAACTTAACCCATGATGAACTATGGACTTCATTTCGGTTCATTCCGAACTGCGCCGCAACGGTAAACTGTCAAGCGCAACCCCCATACGGACCATTGAGCGGTCGAAACAAGGCGCGTGAATCAACGGCTGTCCAGAGAACACTCCGAGCAATCACGCGACCTTTTGTCCAGCGCTCAAGATCCACTAAAAAGGGAGCGCCGTCTGAAAGCCTTCTTGCGTTCCTTCCCCCATCATCCTGCCCTCCCGTAACATTTCTTTCTCCGTCTGATACGTCGTTTGACACTGGTTCTTGCCTGGATCAAGAGACTACATTAGTGACTGATCAAGGCGCTCAAATCATGCGGCCGTTACCTGCTGTCTAGACGAACAAGGCCTGGAACGCTTCTCAAGATAGAAAAAATGCGCAAGAATTCTCAAGATCTCGACGAAATGGGTTCTTATGATGTTTCAAGACCTCAAGGTAGACCTGAATTCTTCGAACCTCTCCCTCTTTCGTTCCTGTCATGACGTTCCCAAACCTTCCAAGCCGTGGAGGGAGCAACAAGTAAAAGCTCAAGTGAGTTTCCAAAACACTTCAAGTTCCATTAACCCATTTGCGTAAAAATTACTCATTACTTGGTGCAGAAATCCAGTCCCTTTCGGGTCGCACCGTTCCTCAAATTTCTATTGTTAGGTCGTGACTGCAGGATCAATCCAGGTATACTCCGCCAGAAACTGGACAGTTTACTCATCATTTGTCCATTCGAGAGCATGAAAAAAACAGCAAGAACCATATTCTAACTAGTAAGCTTCCTTGGTCGACAATATCCATACATCTTCTTACACGGTGTGCTAGGCACGTAGAGCTCAGGGATGGCGATTGGTGCAACGCTATGATGGATCAGGCGACGTCAATGGGATCGTTCGCCCAGACGTCCACTAGTGTGGAGTGCATTCCATTTCCTCATGCAAATCGCTGTGGCACTTACCTCGGTACCTTATCAGATCATTCCCGCATCAACAGCTTGATTTGAACCATTAATACACCACCAGCTTCTTCGAGATACGCAGATGTTCTGTGCTCGGCTGTTTCCTATTCTGACATAAGCATGTCCCTTCGAACAAACGTCTCGATTGGCTGCGACAGTCTAATTCCATCTCAATGTTCTCATTTGATTTCAGGTAAGCTCTGAGTCAACACAAATGATATTCTCAATCTAACTAACAACTCAGCCAAAGCGACTGCTTCGATGCATAAGGCACTGTATGCAGTATTTTGCCTGTTGGCCGCGAGGCTCATTGTCACCGTTCCACAGGACCGCTTAAAACCAACCAACGAGTGGTCCATTCTCCTGGAGGTAACAAGTGCTAGATATTATTTTGCTGCTTCAATCGAGTCTACTGTACAACGCATCCAACTCACCACCAGCGCTTACTAGGCTGACATTGACTGCATATGATATTCATTAGTGACAGTTATAGATCTCTGTATTCCCGAATTGAATGCCCAGTCGCTACGATGCGCGCTAGACGTCTGTGATATTCATGCCTTTGCCTCGGATCTTGCAAAGTCAGTGCTCAATCTGCATCGACACTACATTTTGTACAGACTGCTCAGAAAGTGCTTAATCATAGTTATGGTTCAATCCATCTTTTAGTGTACGCCGGAGCGAAGCGAAGGCATGTCTTGTCATGATCAACCATGACTGCGAACTGTTACAGACAATCCAAATTGGGGCTATGGAGCAGTACAGACGAGTCTCGTGGATTATCACTCCACCAGAATGCTCGATTTGGGCACAATCCTCACCGCGGCACAGCAGAACACGCAGACTTACCCGATTGGCTTGGCCAAATGGCTTGCGCCGCTTAGCGGAGTTTGAAATTGGCTCGGCGGGCGTGGGCGGGCGTGGCTTGGGCGTGGGCGTGGCTTGTGCTCGCTTAGCACTAAACCATTCCACTGTAATTGATTCGATAATTTCTCCTCCCCGAGTCCTCCTCTGCATTTCCCATCATCACCAGCATTCCCCTATCACCCTCTCGTCTCTGTTTGTCAACTTTGCTGAGATAGAAGACACTTCTTCCGGGGCATGGCATACATCGTACTCCTTCCGTTTCTGACAACTGTTGGAATTAAATTGGCTTAGAATGTGACTATATACACATTAGCTGTAACTGTCTGACGGAAGTAAATTCAAATTGTTCAAGTTCAACAAGTGATCGTGGGCGCAACTCCGTAAACTCCAGACCAGACAAGACCAGGACAAAGAAATTCATCGATCCCCTCTATATCTTTACCTTAGTTATCACCTTCGAACCCGATCTTCGAGCCAGTTGCAAAATCTCCCAATACCGCCGCCACGCCCGGCTGCCACAAAGGGATCTACAACAAGCCATTTGGTTCATGCCCAAACAGTTTCACTAAAAAGTCTAGTGCAAGACAAGATGCGGTACAGAGCCAACATGACCGCCGAACTACTATTGTGCAGCCGGTCAAAGTACAAGCGACTTCGAATTCGCCGGACCGAGATAGGTTCCTGCCTCATTTTATGTAGGTATCCCAGATGTGTCTACTAAGACTCTACTTGTTAAACTTGTCAGGGTGCCGGTTCTAGGTCAATTATTGACTGCCGGGGTTGCGAAATAATTCGATTTCTGTGCCGAAATGGAGAAATTGGCCAGGTTTGCGGGGGCGGTGAAGGCGAGTCAAAAAATCGACGAGCAAAATTATCACCAACATCAGGGGATCATAAAATAAATACTTATTTAATACCTTGGGACAGCTCAGATGAGGCACAGAGAGGGCTTGATACCGGTGGTGGGTGCAAGCCACTTTTGTTTTATTCCGCCCGCCCATTTGATGGCATCAGGCAGAATGGCTTGTGATGCCAGTCAACATGTTCAACTTCACTCAACCCGGTGTCAATTCACCACAGTATCGCTGTAACCTGGTAGGATCAAGTAATTTACATATTCCTGCAATGGAATTGACCTGATTATACCATGAATTCCTGGACTTTTCGTCGCAAGCCGCGCCCACGCCTGTTTTCATGGCATCAGGCAGAATGGCTTGCGCATGTCACTTTGTTCCCTAAGCAAAATCAGGATTCCTTGGCCTATCCCAGGCCTAAGAAGGCTCCATATTATTCAGATATGTTCTTTGTAGTGGTTTACAGCAAAGAATTGAGTAATTATGCAGATTCATTTGGTTGCGATGAAGACTATAGTTCAACCAGTCAAATAATGATCACTGTAACCAAGAATAGCTATCCATACGGTTTATTTCACCTGTTCAAGAGTATTTTGAAGTTGGATGTTGAGGAATCCATTAAAATTTCCGCTTGAGAGTGTGGTTCAAAAGTTTAGTGAGTTGAACTTTGTTTTTCTGAATACCATTACGTGGCGGACACTTCTCCTGAAATTTTCATTACGGCTGGGTAATCCGATGCACGCTCTATTAGTTAAAAACCGCAAGCCGGCTGGCTTGCATCTGGGGTATAAGCTGTAAGTCGGCTGGTATGAGCAACGATGGGGAATCATGACATCAGTGAGCAAAAACATCGGAAAAAATGCAAACCAATGAAGGGAATACTTACTAAATACATTGGGCTACCTCAGAGAGAGCAAAAAATGTGTTTAACATGTACTTCATTTTGGTTGACCACGCCCCCCGCCCGTTCGATGGCATCAGACAAAATGGCTTGTGATGTCAATTAGCATGTTCAACTTCGCTCAACCCGGCGTCAATTCATTAATATATCGCTGCAAAATGCTAGGATAAAGTAAATTACATATGCCTACAATGGTATTGACGTCATTCTAATATGAACTACTCAACTTTTCGTCGCAAGCCGTGCTCACGCCCGTTTTGATGGCATCAGGCAAAATGGCTTGCACAAGCCACTTTGTTGCTGATGAAGAGTAACGCTGTCCTGGCACATAATGGGCACGAGAATCCTCCAGAACACTCAAATGTCTTCATTCTAGCACTTTAAATCAAATTTCTTAATCATTATGCTCATTCAGTTTGTTGCAGTCAAGACCCTGGTACCACCAACTTGAACCAAGGTCAAATACCGAAAGCCAGAACCTGGAATTGCTGTCCAGAAAGCTTGGTCCAGCTCTATTAGAGTTTCCAACCCCTTTTGTGAAGATACGGCACCTGTGGTTTGGCATATCAAGTGGGTATCCCGCCCATCAATGACTAAAATGCTTACAGCTCTGAAGATATGTCGATTCAGGACGTTTCCCTTCGTTCGAGACTCGAGTGCCATGAATAGTAAGAGATGAGCTGCGCAAGCCAGCACATTTATAGGGAAATGAGGCTGTTGTCTCGGGTAATGGCCGATTGACTCAGTGATGTTGCATTAAAATGGAAAACTGCGGAGCAAAAACGCACGCCAGGCAAGGGGGATGTCAGAGGATGCATCTTGGCAACATAGATTGAAACCAGAGGAAGTACGACACTCGGAATCGGCGCAAGCCACTTTCGGCGGAATGGCTTGCCAAGCCAACAAAATGGCTTTGTCGGAAAACACCGTTTGGGTTGCAACGGCATGAGCCGGATTATGGGCTAATGAGGTATTGTGATGGCTCACAAGCCATTCGCGGGGCGGATTACGAGTCATTACGAGCTGTTGTAAGGTGCATAAGGGGATTTTGGGCATACAAGGCCGTATATGTTGTTGCAACCGCGGTCTCTCGGGAGTGTTGTTGTGAGCGGCGGATAACAATATATTCAATTGATTCTATTCACACGTAAAAACATGTCGCCTTTGCGTCCATATCCGCGTCTGGGAGGCATGGCCCGGAGTTCTAGGACGAAGAAGAAGAGAGCGGGAAGCTTGTCCATCAATATTTGATCGAAGCTGGGCAATGCTGTGCGTAATGATCGCCGCTCCACACCGCTCCACAAACTCCACTGGAGTCATATAAACCTGGACTCGGATGTGTCGCCCACTGCCCTCATGTCTGTATCCCCCAACGCTACCCCACCACCGCGGTCACCCTGTCGGGTCACCGACAATTTGCTGGACCTCGCCCAGCAGATAACACCTAGCAAGCAGTCCCGGGCCGGGCCAGTGTTGTCCCTAAGACCTAAGGCCTTAGCTTGAACCTAAGGCCTTAGGCCTTAAATAAGGGCTTAGGTTAAGCCCTAGGTTGGGGCCCGGTTTTCATCTAAGGCCTTAGGCATCACGTGTGCCAATGGTTTTTATTCAATTAAATTAATTTTGATGCTGAATTAGCGGCTATACCACCCAAAACTGGCCGCCAGGACACCAAGAGTGCTTTCAACCTGCACCTAGAGGCAATAGAGACAGAGAAGAAACATATCCACAGTGCTGGGAGTCAAAGTAGCTAATGTACCTACAGCTGGGAACCATCTTCCCTTTTAGGAAATTAAGGCCTAAGACCACCTAAGGCCTATGGCCTTAACCTAAGCCCTAAGGCCTTAGAAATTCTGGAGGTCGATTTCTAAGGCCTTAGGGCCATCACTGCCGGGCCCTGCGCGAGGTGCGTGTTTTTACAAGTCTACAACTTGTATCTGTTTAACTTGTGTTACCAGATACGCTGAAACGGCGTAACATAAATGCGCGGCATCTAGGGCTAATTTTGCGATTTCCTATGACCAGTATTTATACAACGGGAAGCAACTAGCACTTCTGATGTTACTGGCATATCAGCTAGTACGCAGACCACTTGTTAGGTGATATAAAGGAGAGTCAGAGCGAGCCCTAACTGCTGACTGTAGCGCGAGGCTGCTCTAGTGTGACGCGCTAGCTGCTAGCTGAGTGTACAAACAACCAGGGATTAAACCACTGCCTATACATTCATGAGACATGACCTAGGAGACTCTAGTAGTCCAGAGATGACTTGGGACGGAGCTAGCGAGGGTCTAGCAGACAGATATCTACGATGGACGTACAGCTAGGAGCTACGCCTTGAGCTAGGAAGCTCGGCGCGGTAACCGGTGGTACTATCTAATCTCTAGATAAGCAACTAGACGGCGCTAGGCGGAATAACCCTACTAGCGATCGGCTAGGGCTTTGACAAAGGCATACCACGACATACGAGATGAGGCAGCACGCGGCTAGTGCCCGATCTGGGCAGCTAGGGCGAAGGGGAATAGCCAGTCGGCTATTGGAACGGAGCTAGGGACGATCGCACAGCCTGTACCGATGTTCGGAGGGCGGATCGACGTTCTGACCAACGAGCTATGACCATTTGATGTCGGTCGCAACACTGCGTCGCCTAGATGTAATAGATCGACGCTCTGACAGAGTAGAGATGACCTAGACCACCGGCTACATCGCCGGTTGGTCCAGAAGGGGTACTCGGCATAGACGGAGGGCTGAGGATCCATTGATATACCCACGGTTGAACACTAGCCGGTCAGCGAGGCTGACCTGGCATATACCAAACCAGTCCCAAAACCAAACGGCAGTCGTCTCATTGGCTGACCGTATTTCTTATCATCTAATATTGCTTATTGTATTATTCAGCTCGCTTTCACATGTAACTCACACCTAGTAGTATAAAAGGGAGCGCAGGACAGACTAGGGTCAAAGAACATTAAGCCCCAGACTTTGGACGAAGCTGGTGCTAGTGGACTCAGGCTGCTAGTGGAGGTTGATACCGAACTTCACTTGTAGTAGTCTTTATATTGGAATCAGTAACTGTGGACTCTGGAAACATCGAGTGACTAAGTTGAGGATTTCGTGTTGTTGGTCCTAGACCTCCACATATAAAACAAGGGTGTTCTCTTCGAGACCCAACTGCAGTTTGCGCTAGTGACTTTGCCTTCACCCCGGCACGACGGAAGCTCTGTCGTAGTGTGTTGGATCGCTTGCTAGGTGGATTGTGTGTTGGCTTGAGCCCACTAAGAAGAAGACGGACTAGGTGCCCCCACCTCTAGTTTGGCTATAACTTGTCAGTTACTTCGCCTTCACCCCGATATAGACGGAAGCTCTGTCGTAGTGTGTTGGGTCGCTAGCTGGACGCTTGTAGTGAACTAGTGCCGATAAAAGCGGAAAGGTTCCTGTTCTTGGTTAAGGAATAGGTCGGCGGTCAAGGAGAGTCTTGCCGTTTGAGGATTGAAGTCCATTTGTTGTTAGCCTCAGTAGTCTTTGGGGCTGCCCTTAGCGAGGATTTTCACAAACCTACATACTCTGCCCTGGTGTTCTCGACCTAGCGGTCCAGCCATCTTGTATCCACCCCATATAAACACACCCCCGGACCATCCCTAGGTTCCTAGCAGTGTTGTTGTTGGCGGTTGCATATTGCTAGTACGTTGTAGAGTGTGTTGTTGGAAGCCTATAAATCAAACTTGTGTTTGTTCAAACCTGCTGGTCGCATACTACGGCCCGGACCCGAACTCACAAAGAGAAGCACTTAGATCTTTGGAGGTAGATTGGTTGTGGTTGGTTGTTTTGGGTGTTTGTTTGCAATACCTATCAATTAGCTATTCCTAGTCATATAAGAAGTGCACCGTTTCAACGCCTCAACCTCCAGGCCCGTGCCAACGACCTGCGGGATGATATCTCTGCGATGAAACGACGCCTCACCGACTTCGAGAACCAGGCCGTCAGTTCCCAGCGTCCACGCAAACAGCGCAAACGACACAACCGTGCCGCTGATGCCGACAAGTCCATCGAGAACCCCAATCCCCTCGAGGATCGCACGCGGGAGAAAGGCCGCCTGTTCGCCATCCAAGAAGCCTTGTTCTTGGTTGACGACACCGTGTTCGAGGTTGAAGAGGACGAGGACTTCGTACCAGCCTGGGACGGAGACGCGTGAGCCGTTCTATTCCAGGCTCGATGCTCCCATACTCTACAGTGAGTGGAATGGCAACAAGAACGTCTCCCATCTATTCCGCAACAACCTGTTGCTCAAGGTATGTTTTTGTTGACGGTAAACTTTTATACTCACCCGAACTAGATTGACGCCTCACTTATTCATGGACCGAGCGGCGCGGTTGGCCTCCCAAAACTATCGAGAGGATGCACCGCATCCGCTGCGCCCTACCTGGTGCAATCACCGACTCGGCCATCCTGGTTCGTATCTTCTCGCCACCTCTCACTTTCCTCATTCATCTCTTCCAGGCGATCTGGTTGCACTCTGCCGATACCACCCTTACCGAAATCGGCGACCAGACGTCAATCAACTATCGCGCACGCCACTCGTACTACCTTCAACACATCGTCGAAGCTTTGGCAAGTAACAAGGCTTGGGCTGTCGACCTTCTCGCGTATTGGGATCGCACTCTGTTCCCCGACACAGACAGTCCCAACGGCGCCGATGGATCTGCTGGGCGTGAGATCGAAGAAGACGACGAAGATTTTTTCGCATCTGCGCAGGCGCTCACGCGTCCCCGGTCGCCCCGCATTCATTCTTCCACATCGCCGCCTCCCCGCCGTCTCACACCCTCCCAACCCTCTCCGCAACGTGCCCCTGCAGCATCCTCGAGCAGGCAGGAGCAGGAAAATTGCGAGTCGACTTCGCACGGCGGCCATTCCCGTTCCCCGCGGCGCTTGCAGCGCCACGGCGAGGGCCAACGTCGTCGTTGAACGCCCGGTGTAATGTGTATAACCATTGTATCACGTATTCTAATATGATCTGTTTGATTTTTATGCGTGCTTGCCATATTGAATTTGTATTAGCAAGCAGACTGATACGGCTTGCTGCGTTAAATGGGCTTCTAACTGCGTAAGCCCTTGCATTGGCATGTAAGGTCTCACAATCCAAGCGGTGCTTACGACTGCATATATTATCTTCTGACAAATGTTATAAGCCACACTTTGGCATATGGCCTTGTCACGGAATACAACACAATATATTCCGTTGTACTACGCCCGGGATTTTTCCGACATTGCAAGCCGAAAGGCCGGGCGTGGGCGGGTGATGGCACCAAAATCCACGCCCACGCCCGAAACAAGCCATTCCGCGCGGGCGCAAGCCATTTTTGCAAGCCAAAAACGTCACTCTCCTCATCTCAGGAGATTGTAAAAAAGAATCCGGCCAAGAACACCTTCACAGTGTTTTAAACCCGACAATCAATGACGTCAACAGCAAACAGAATCTCACCGGGTTACGCATCGTCAGCGTGACTTCTGACGGCGAAACCAGGCGCGGAAAGGCATTCATCGACTTGACCTTCGATCACCTATTATCCGACGACTCCAACATCTATGACCTGCTTAAGGACCTCGAGTTCATGGATTTTTGGGTCGGCGAGGATGATCTTACCCCGGACAAGGACCACAAGCACATGTTCAAGCGCGGGCACAACCGTCTGATGCGGGCACTAGGAATGAAGATTTTTGGAGTTCAAATCACCCCTGCGATACTTCATGTCCATTTCCAGACCGCCGGATTGTCATCACAACTAGTGTTGCCGGTGTTCGGTTCTGAACCGATGCTGAACCTGAACCGGACCCGAACCGGACCCTGGGTTCGGTTCGGGGTTCAGCAAATTCTGGATTTTGCCGGACCTGTGCGAATATGTGCGAACCGATGGCCAAAATGGGGCTTTTTGACTGCATTAAACACATGAAAATGGCGGTCATTTCACTTGAAATGTAGCCTACCAAGAGTATTGCATTCAGGATGCACTGCAACATGTTTCCCCAGTCAAATATACTTGCGATGGTTGAACTGATGGGTGATCAAACTAGGAAGAAATTCCCGGATTTGATATTTCGAGGTCTGTGCCTGCCCAATAGGTCAAATAGCTTGTTCTGCTAGAATAAAACTTACATTGTGGAGGGTCCAAAGGCTTCACGGGCCACAGAATCGGCTCCTGGTGCGTGGGAATTATTTTAGGTTCAAAAAGGTTCGAACCTGTTCTGAACCCCAGACCGAACCGGACCTGGGGTCTGGTTCGGGGTTCGGATTTTTTCGCAAAGAACCGGACCGAACCGGACATCGGCAACACTGATTCACAACACATTCACGTGATTTTAAATCCGGACGATAAGCAGGATGTTAAATTGGCATTCGACTTGTTGAAGGATATCTGGTCCCTCCCTCCTGCACCAGCCGATGCACGCCCGGGTTTTGCCTCAGCACAAGAGGCTGTTCGCATTATTGGATCGCTTTCTGTCTGTGTCGATCTCACCCTATCCGAGCAGCTGGAGCACTTGAGTGCAGCTGCACATTTGCTGCTACTTCTTTACCGGGATGGCCAGAAGGATGCGATACCAATGCTCTTGTACACGGACATCATGATCATGATCAAGAACACGTATTTCTGTGTTGCGAAGGCCAAAGTTGACGACCCCACGGGAAAATTTTGGCTCATTCTACTCGGCCCGGGGACGGACCGACTTGAGGAGTTATTTGGTATTCTTCGCACTATGATCGGAAACGACCGCAATTTGGACGTCCCCCAGTCCGTGGAGAGGATTACGGGAAGCACAGAAGTCGCCAATATCCTGGCGATGTACCCACACTGGGACCGTCCGCCGAGGCGTCTCCAGCTCCCAACTCTCGCACGCGACTCGAGCGTACTATCGGACCGCGCAGACCACATCAAGCCGCCATCGTGGCGTGGCTACACCACTCTCGCCAATGTTACTCCCCTCACATGCTGGAATCGCGGTTGGCGTATAATCGAGCAGGAATGCCCGCAGCTTGCGAAGCATTTTCGTGCCCTGGATGCATCTTACAACGTGAATATCCTCTCGCCACTCGGAGAACTCATCGTGAACAAGGAGCTCGATCCGGACGACAATGAGGACGATGACGAGGAGGTCGCGGTCGCTAAATCCTCCGTTTCTCCTGATCTCGAAGATGCGGCGATCGACGAAGATGTTCTCGTTGACACAGCTCCTGTCTTCACGAATTTCATCACCGTTCAGAACAAGCCTCTATGGAAGACTCGCGCCCTTGCTCTTATGCAAAAATTTGGCTACAACGCTAAGTCGACAGATCGCTTGAAATGTGTTGCGCATGTCCAGCGATACTCAGCGAAGGGGGACGAACACGCCGGCACAGTTATTGAATCTGATGCAGCATACATCCTCGTATCCGAGCCTATTGCCACGCTCGTACGCTGCGAAGAGAAGCTCTTTGTGGGCATTGGGGAAGTCACTGATATCCAGCTGGATGGAAAATCACTCGAACAACTCAGTGTTGATTCCTTACGGGAGCGCAAAGTAACGGTTCATTTCCAAATACTTTCCCTTGTTCCCGCCACCGACCAGGACGCCCCGGAGGGCAAACATGACTGGTGCTCGACTGGCATACTTCGTCACGTTCTCAGCACACCCGGACATCTAGTCCTTCCAGTTGATCCCGCAGTTTCGACCCGGATCCCTGGGAAACCATATTATCTGTTTGAAAGCGGCGTGCTCTGTGCGCTAGGTGCTCAATTACTGGACGAAGTCACATTGGGACTCAATTCCCATATTCCCAAATGCACGCCTACACCTAGATTCCCTTACCGTGAACCTTCCGGTACATTCCTAAAAAGTCTTTCAGTTTTTGAACCGTGTTGATAAAAACTTTAGGCCTCACATGCTTCGTCTGCAAAGGGGAGAGCGATCTTCATGGCATCGAAGAGTCAGATTCCTACATGTGTCTAAAATGCACGCCGCCGGTTGCGCTCGATGTTACGCACCCGCAAACGGTGCTCACTCACATAGGTGCCCACATTCTCCATGACTCTACCGTCGATTGCTCTATGCAGCCCTGCGGCTTTTGTTGCCGGCCTTTTGCCATCTGTCACTTTGCCCTCAAGAAGACTGCAGATGGAATGACCGTCAAGCTGGACGCGTCGAAGGGCTGCTCAAATTTTGTCAAGAAATTCAACTACGGCATTGCGGCAAAGTCAACCAAGAACTCACCGTGCTCCAATGTACCTCTTTGATGTCCAGAATGCGACAGGACGGGTCCCAGTATATGGCATTACAATCTGAAGGAACACCTCGCCCGCTATCATCCCCTCACCCCCGTTTCAAGATACCAGGAGTTATGGGAGCTGACCGAATCCGAATCAACGGCTATGCGTGTTGTGTGGGAGAAACTTCAAGCTCCTCGCAAGAAGACTGCGAGGAAAGCCAAAGAAACGCTGGCGATCTCTGCAGCGCATAGCTCTAGGCTCGCTCTCATGTAGGCCGTTGAACACTTTTTTGTGTGTTATTTCTCACATTTATCGTTTCGCAGTGATGAACAGGATGAGGTCGACTCAGACGAATCCTCTTTCATAAATGACTCGCCCATTCAAACGCCGGAGCCATCCGACAACGAGGACAACATGTTAGGGCAACCAATGCCCTCTGGCGGCGATAACCTCAAACACCCAGCAGACCTCTCCGCAGAGAGACCTCCATCGCCATTGGAATACTCCCCCGAACCTGATACCCTGCGCAATCACATCATCGCGGCGGAATTTTCAGCGCATCCTGAGTCCGACCGAAGGGATTCATCTGTGTCGATAGATACGCCCGCTGGAATTGCAGCAGACCGGGTGAGCATGGTCTTGTGTAGCATTCAATCTCATATAAACCAGACCGACTCGGGCTCCACTCAGCAGCCCAGTACCGCAGCAAGCGACATTCCGTTCCCTTCTCAGGATCCACCCCTTTCTGTGCCGTCTCAGACCCTTATCGCGTCCATACACTGTGGGTGTCAAAGCTCATGAAATTCACAAGAAATTTCATGCATTGGATACACAAATTCCATCCACCATGTTCATGGAATCCATGGGAAATGAGTGAAAGTCATGAACATTCATTTCAGTTAGTTTTTTTTAGATTCCAGCCATCTATTTCACATACTTCAGTCATGAAATCCATCCAATTGACTGGTGAAATATAGATAGACAAGAGCTGCACAAAGCAGCTACATAACACAGTTTATCATTGATTAGATGTATTATCATTATCATTATTGTGATTATGTAATCCAGTTTAATTTTATATTTCCAATAGATATTATAACATAACATCAAGCACAAAGGACCTGGTTAGTTAACTACAATGTTATAAGACTTCTCACATGTGAGCATACACACAGGAAAAATTTTGGGAGGTCATGACCTGAGTTTTGTACCTTGCCTGAGCCACCAGGCAGAGGCCTCTCACACCTGGGATATCATGAAATTCATGCAGATTGAACCATGGAATTCAGCATGTTATTGCTATGGCTAGAAGCACCTGAAAAAATACATGAAAGGTAAAGTACCTGAAATATATTTTCATACAAACCATACATGAATCTTGAAATTCATATCCCAGGCCCATGAATTTCATGAGCTTTGACACACACAGTGATACAACCCCCAAATCCTGCCCCTCCTGTCTTGACTGACCCAGGCACCAGATGTTCTAATCGCAAAATGCAAAGAGGGGGAAGGTCTGGAGGATTTAGCAGCCGCTCTTGAAGCTTGCATTTGTGGGAGTTCTGCAGCTCCTGAGGATGAGTCCGAGTATCCAAACGTAGCTCGGTGCAAAAATGAAGGCTGCAAAACAAAATGAGTGAGTTTTCACACCTCAGTGCATTGAAATTTTGTGATGACTCGCACAGTATCGTCTTAGGTGCCTTGAGCATGGAAGCATCACGGAAGGCTGGGTTTGTGAAGCATGCTTGTCTGGAGGTGGCGGTCATTCCAAGTGTCGTCGTGTCACAAAGAAGTACTAGGTAGATGTTTTATAAATGTTGGTTGGTTGGGTTTGCGCAAGGGGGTACCAATCCACGAAATCCACACCCTACCTCAAAACTTTTTTTTCAGCAAAATCGGCGACCCCTCCCCCCCTCCAAAGAGGAAATTCCCATTCCGGGAAGGTGTTTCTCACACCCTCAACAGGCAGTTCCGCCCCCTCCACACGCTGCTGTACAACAGAAAATACATTACTGGGCACCCATAGCTTCTTAATTTCCCTTGCTTGTGGATCATGAACCCAAATACAGTCTTCGTACTGCAATAAGCATTATATCTGCAAACGATAGGGCGGCTGTGTTGATCAATAATCTGTGCGGATCTCCCCGTCTTTTTGTTGCATGAAGTGAAAAAGTTGATTCAACCTCGGACAACTTGAAAATTTCAGGCGAAATTGAGATCAGCGCCATAGAAATGGTAAACTCTGCCCAGAGAAATATTTGGTCCACCATGTGTGCAATGTGCGGAACTCAGGATTGAGTGGGACTGCCTGTCTTCTAAGAGACTGAATGAAAACAATACATATCAGAAACCTAAATAGTACTCAATTCATTAAGATCCCCCACGAGTCACCTCAGAAATGCCTCCAGAACTCACAGATCACGGTTCGGCAACAGCCGGGGATACTCGTGCCACCCAGGGATAATAACTAAACAACAAGAGCTTGTTCTCCAGCCAAGATTATCAATAAAATCGGCTCAGAATTCATCAACATACCTGCCTCAGTGCAGAAATATGGTCCAGACTTGAATTCCAAAAGTTGGTATGAAACTTTTTTTTCACAGCCAAGAAGGACCCCTCCCCCCTTCCTTATTAGGAAATTTCTTATCTCGGAAGCCCCTTGGTTTGCGGCCAGTCCCACACCTAGAAACATCAAGAGGAATATGATGTGTGGCTTGGAGTTCCTCTTGGCGGCCCTCAGGTGAAGCGGTACCAACTCACAGCAGATTTGGGGGAGACGGGCTTGAGGGGTGTGTAATAATTACCTTATATAGGAGTCACGTGGTATGACGTGGTTGGTTGGTTCAAAGGAACTCGAGAAAAATCAAAAACCGGTGTATGTTCCAGTTCACAGAAAAGTACCCCCTTGAAGCGAAAAAGCGTCCGGAGAAGTTTACTTTGAACTCCCCTATTCACACTGACTGACGAGCTTGTATACTACCCATCTTCCTTTGGGATGGCCATGGAAAAATGCCCAGAATTGCACACAAAACTATGATTATCGACACTGCCAAGGGCGGAAATAAATATTGGATATTCCGGCCAGAAATGAAGCAAATGACTTATGGAATTTACAATCTTATCTAACAAGGGGAATGATCGAGCGTCTTGGTGCTGCTTTGTTGACCACATCTTGACTAAATTCTTGGAGAAGAGTTGCCTCAACATCCGACCAGGTCAGATCTTAAATGTGTTCCTACAAGATATACACATCCTGATCTCTTCGAGGACCCCACTACCCAAAGAAATCAAGCAAATGATCCTGACTGCACGAAATTATGAACTGAAATTCACGGCTTCGTGAGTGAGCGAAGAGATGCAATTGAAAATGCCTATCTGGAATCACCCAGGAACCCTCGAGGAACTTTATTGGAAGGCCTGTCGTCGAGACACAAATGCCTGAGAATAAAGCATGGAGTGAGAACTGTGCTCAACACTCTTACATTGCAAACCGACAAACGGTAATTGTCAGAAAACCACATCAACTCAATCCCTCCGGAATAGGACGTAAGAACTGCGGCTGTCCATCATGTTATCACGACCGGATGCAGTTCAATTGTGAATATCCAGGACAATGCATTGAGACAGCCCACCTTTTGATAGGTAGTATTCTGGGAAAATGGAATCCAACCGTGCGGAATCCTGATTTGTGCGAAGAGCTCGCTCTCACAGATGAAGAGCTACAGTGGAATAAACAACTGATAGAAACAGATCACACCATGGACTTTGATCCAAATTTTACGCTATCGCATATGGAGAAAGGGTTCCGAATCTTTGCCTTTGAGGAGTCACTCAACGAAATTCTTGCAAGGAGGTTGAAAATATCTGGGCTGAGTCCAGGCCTTATGACAGTATTTCTGGATGCACATGTACAGGTATTACGCCCCGGCGAATTTGACCAAAGTGTGAATGTGATGGTCACGACCGAAACTGAAAATGACCGCAAAAGTGAGATACTCTTACTGACCTTTGACAACCCTAAAATACCGTCAAGTTTTACATCTGCGTTCTTAGGAGGTCTGCTAATTGTCTTGCAAAAAACACAGATAAATGTACCACTCCTCGTTTGCTGCTCTTCAGAATTCTTGCTGCAAGTGCTAGTCACAGACAGAGAAAAGTTCAAAAACAACATGCTGAAAGGGATGAAATAGGTACGTGGATGAAATTCTTTATCCAAAGAATTGAACCCAACAAACCAACTCCAAAGACTTTGTGTGTTCGGGGTTCAAATGGCAGGAAACCACGATATCGAATTTGGAATAAGGTGCGTGTGTGTGTGTGTGTCGAGACTCAAACCAAATACTGACTCGCCCTTCTTCGTCTGTTTAATCAAAACCCCAAAACCAACTCCAACTTCAAACCAACCAATAAATTGTAACCCAAAACTGTTCCTTCTAAATATATCCATAAGTTCAACCGTTCTGTTGAAACGGTGCACTTCTTATATGACTAGGAATAGCTAATTGATAGGTATTGCGAACAAACACCCAAAACAACCAACCACAACCAATCTACCTCCAAAGATCTAAGTGCTTCTCTTTGTGAGTTCGGGTCCGGGCCGTAGTATGCGACCAGCAGGTTTGAACAAACACAAGTTTGATTGATAGGCTTCTAACAACACACTCTACAATGTACTAGCAATATGCAACTGCCAACAACAACACTACTAGGAACCTAGGGATGATCCAGGGGTGTTTATATGGGGTGGATACAAGATGGCTGGACCGTTAGGTCAAGAACACCAGGGCAGAGTATGTAGGTTTGTGAAAATCCTCGCTAAGGGCAGCCCCAAAGACTACTGAGGCTAACAACAAGGGACTTCAATCCTCAAACGGCAAGACTCTCCTTGATCGCTGACCTATTCCTTAACCAAGAACAGGAACCTTTCCGCTTTTATCGGCACTAGCTCACTATAAGTGTCCAGCTAGCGACCCAACACACTACGACAGAGCTTCCATCTATATCGGGGTGAAGGCGAAGTAACTGACAATTTATAGCCAAACTAGAGGTGGGGGCACCTAGTCCGTCTTCTTCTTAGTGGGCTCAAGCCAACACACAATCTACCTAGCAAGCGATCCAACACACTATGACAGAGCTTCCGTCTTGTCGGGGTGAAGGCAAAGTCACTAGCGCAAACTGCAGCTGGGTCTCGAAGAGAACACCCTTGTTTTATATGTGGAGGTCTAGGACCAACAACACGAAACCCTCAACTTAGTCACTTGATGTTTCCAGAGTCCACAGTTTACTGATTCCAATATAAAGACTACTACAAGTGAAGTTCGGTATCAACCTCCACTAGCAGCCTGAGTCCACTAGCACCAGCTTTGTCCAAAGTCTGGGGCATAATGTTCTTAGACCCTAGTCTGTCCTGCACTCCCTTTTATACTACTAGGTGTAAGTTACATGTGAAAGCGAGCTGAATAATACAATAAGCAATATTAGATGATAAGAAATACGGTCAGCCAATGAGACGGCTGCTGTTTGGTTTTGGGACTGGTTTGGTATCTGCCAGGTCAGCCTCGCTGACCAGCTAGTGTTCAACTGTGGGTATATCAATGGATCCTCAGCCCTCCGTCTACGCCAAGTACCCCTTCCGGACCAACCGGCTATGTAGCTGGTGATCTAGGTCATCTCTATGCCATCAGAGCGTCGATCTATTACATTTATGCAACACAGTGTTGCGACCGACATCAAATGGTCATAGCTCGTTGGTCAGAACGTCGATCCGCCCTCCGGTCATTGGTACAGGCTGTTCAATCGTCCCTAGCTCCGTTCCAATAGCCTGCTTGCTATTCCCCTTCACCCTAGCTGCCCAGATCGGGCACTAGGCTCATGTTGCCTCATCTCGTATGTCGTGGTATGTCTTTGTCAAAGCCCTAGCCGGTCGCTAGTCGGGTTGTTCCACCTAGCGCCATCTAGTCGCTTATCTAGAGATTAGATAGTACCACCGGTTACCGCGCCGAGCTTCCTAGCTCAAGGCGTAGCCCCCTAGCTGTACTTCCATCGTAGATATCCGTCTGCTAGACCCTCGCTAGCTCCGTCCCAAGTCATCTCTGGACTACTAGAGTCTCCTAGGTCATGTCTCATGAATGTATAGGCAGTGGTTTAATCCCTGGTTGTTTGTACACTCAGCTAGCAGCTAGCGCGTCACACTAGTGCAGCCTCGTGCTACAGTCAGCAGTTAGGGCTCGCTCTGACTCTCCTTTATATCACCTAACAAGTGGTCTGCGTACTAGCTAGGATGCTAGTAACAACAGAAGTGCTAGTTGCTTCCCGTTGTATAAATACTGGTCATAGGAAATCGCAAAATTAGCCCTAGATGCCGCGCATTTATGTTACGCTGTTTCACCGTTCCAAACCCAAATTCCGTTAACAAATCCGTAAAGTCCAACAAAGTGTTCGTTCAAAACCAAAGCAAGAGATAAAATCACAGGCAGTGAGGCCTGGGCGTCGGATTCTATTTACTGGTACATTTTGTTGTGCTTTTATACTCCTACTGTTTGCGCTATCTAAATAATTGTCTACAACTCCAAATCGAGCAACTGTTGCTTCGAGACGTACTTGTTCCCAAGTTACTAGCCTTAGTATCCAGCCATACTGCCCAGTTCCCTGAGCTACCCAGCTCGTATCTATCCCTACACAAATGGCCCAATCCCCAGCTTGTTGGCATAGCAGATGACCATGGCTACCATTGCCTAGTCGACATCTTCGTTTCCCTCCATTGTTTCCTTGCAAACTTGACACGTCTCGGCGCGTTTCTCAAACCACTTCACCAGTTCCCGTGACCGTTGTTGATTCTTGATCATTTCTGATCCGTTGACAACTCATGACGCGGCTGTTCCCGAACCCCCGGTAAGACCCGTCTGTCGTGACTTTTGCACCCGTTTTCTGCAGTGATATCAGCTCGGCAGATTAATTGTGGCCCCAAAACGCCGTGAGGGCCTGATTAAATCCTGGCCCCAATTTTTGGGGCCGCTATTCTCTCGATTAATCTTGTAGTTAATCTTGTGGTATTACAGGGTGTTATGTAAAATTAAGCCAACCAGCCCCGCGATTAATCTCGAAGCGTAGCAAACATGAAGATTAATCTTATGGAAGACATAGAATTAATTTAGACCAAACCCGCGATTAAATCCCCAAGGCCGCGATTAAATATGTACCATCAAATGTCTAGATTAATCCCCCAACTCGATTAAGTCAACAAGGCTGCAATCAAGTCCTGTGTTTAGTCCTGCGATGTGATTAGATTAGCGAATCTGCAGCCACCTCGGAGTCCGGGTCATGCCGCTGCGGCTGCTCCGATGCGACCTGGTGCACTGGGTTTGTCGACGCACACGACGCGCGATGGTGGTGTTGCATACGTGCGAGGTCGAAATCAAGGCGCACGAGGGTCGCAAAGAAGGGGAGGACTGGGTGGATGGGTGGTCAGCTTTCGTTCATGGGGGAAGAAGGGGAGGTGGCAGAGAGGGAGGAAGACAAATAGAAAGAGGCATGGATAGTGAGAGGGAGATAGACGCACTGTCGACGATGGAGACAACGCCCAGGAGCGGAACGTACGCGGATGCGACGATGTGGACGGTTTGTGTCGTGTGCAATGAAGAGGCGGCGGGGGTTGGCTGCGGAGTAATATTACACGATGAGCATAGATCCACCATGCATATGGATGCGGGGACGTACTGGCGAGCAGCTTCTGGATGGTATACGAGAGCAGCGAGGTCGACTTCAGCGAGACATCATACACTGCGAGAGGGGTGTCGGTTACTCAGGAAAAGCGCGGGATATCGATCGGCACTGTCGGGGAAACCGTCTGGTACCTTGATGAGCGCGATGAAGTGGTGCACCCTGGGGAACACCACGACTTGAGAGGAAGAACGTAAGGACATAGAACTGGGCGGGCTTGCACAAGTTCATTCAGTCGACATTGTAAATGCCACCACTTCCTCTTTAGTCGGAAAAAAAGTCCAAGTCAGTGAACTGAGTGAAGCTGGGCGCGGAGCGTGATCACTGATAATGCACTCGCTGTATCCGTAAACACAGTTCACGAGAGTGCCCCATGGCACACAGGCAACTCGGTCAGTGAGTGCCACAGAGGCAACCAACACTCGGTGGCAGAACAGGAGAGAGATGGTACGAGAGCTGTCAAAAAGGTCGGCACAATGAACACATGATGTTCGTTGTGACAACGCACATCAATAACTCTTCTTCCTCTTCTCCATGTCGTCTGCATGCCACCGTCCGTTCCATCTCGAAACAGACTTTGAATGGCTGGCTTCGCATATCCTGTCCTTGAGGTGCACACCCCACCCCTCTCTTGACTTCTTTGGCTGATATGAGTCCGCTGTGTCTGTTTTCCATCTTGTCCTAACAATCATAAAAGAACACTTTGAATCGGGATTATCACCCGGACTTGAGTGCAGGAATATCAATGCGGTGGGTGCTTTTGAGTCTCTATTCTATCCATCCAAATGGATGCTAACCCGCGTCGCAGAACGGGGAAGAGGTCCCCGAGAACCTGGCAAGCTCGAGCAGGACAGCGCTGGTGGAACGGTTCGAATCACCCGCCCTACACACCGCCACGCGCCAAGCGACTGCGAACGAAGCTGCGCAGTGGCACGCCCAACAAAGGAGGAATCAAGCCAGCCGCAGCCGCAGCCGCGACTGATGAATCTGTCCTCGGCGTCGTAGGCTGTCGTCACAGCAACCATGCGCACCGCCGCCAGCGGCCGCCACCCTGCTCTTCCGCCCCTTCACATTCGTGCACCACAGGCGCTTCCGTGGTGGCAGTCCCGATGATCCCCGCACCATACCCGTGTCGCTGTCTGCCTCCCGTTCGCGGGCAGGGGAGGGCTGGCGCCGGTGCCCCCGAGCTTTGCCTGGTCCAGCCTTTCCAGTGGTTATCTTGGGGTGATCAAAGCGGGATTATGCAGGGCTTGCATAGTTTACAAATGTAGCTTGAGATTAATCGGGATGGGATTAATCACAGAGGGAGTGACTTTGTTAGAAGATTAATCGTGTGCGCGCTGATTCATCGCAGCCACTGAATCAGGCCCGTCTGTGATTAATCGCATCTACGATTAATCTTCAAGCTGGTTAAAATGTATTACATTGCAGGTGACAGGATTATGTAGGATTAATCGAGAAAATAGCGGCCCCAATTTTTGGGGGCAGGATTTAATCAGGCCTGACCAGGAATTGGGGGTAGGATTAATCGTACCTGCTTCGTATGTTGTTTTCTGGTCTATAGGTGTATTTTCACAGCGCAGAAAATCCCCCGCTCATCAATGCTAGACACAAAATCCCGCCTTCTTAAAGCTGTATTTGCCATGCTAGATGAGCGAGTAGCTCGGCTTCAGTTCAAGAAAGTTGTTGACAACCATGCCAAATCCTTATCAACAGAGCACATCCGTACCGCCCAGGTTGACACAGACATCGATGTAATGTTCGAGTGCCCAGACGTCCGATGTTCGGTTCAAGAGGTTTCCAGTACACACCTTCTGATGAAATCACTTAGATATCAATACTGTCTACCAATCTCAAACGCTTAACACGGGAATTCTTCTGGAAATGTATACATAACACATTCAGTGTTGGGGACTTCTGGTTCCACATCGACGCACTGGAAGTTCGAGGACGATGCCATACGTGTGAAGTACCCGAAACATTGGAACATATTGCGTTAGGATGTGAGGGACAAGGCCAAAGTTTAATATGGGACCTGACACGTCTGCTCTGGTTAAAGAGATTTACTAACCGGCCAACATTGAACTGGGCTTTGATCCTAGGATGCAACCTTGTAAGATTTACGTCTAAGAAAAGGGCTATTCTCCCGGACAAGGGCAGGCTTTTTGCTATCCTTGTGTCCGCTGTATGGAATCTGATATGGAATCTGCGTACAAATCGGGGTCGCACACTCAGTTGAATATAGTCTCTCGCAGATAGACACTTCAATATTACCTGATCTTGTACCTCGTAGGTTGAACATGTGCGTACCGGCATTTCCTCCCCGACAATTTTCACCGGCGACGACTGGCTAAGTACCAGCAGAACAAGCGGATGAACTTAGAATGCTTCTGCAGACTGAGTACCATTACCCCAAACGCTCCAAAAAGAAAGAAAAAAAAGTCTTCCGGGTCGTCCGGCTCGAAACACATCACGGAACTCACCATTTCAGGTTAGATTTCGGGTCGGCTGGTTCCTCAAATTTCATTACTGATTTCGGCCCACTCGATTTTTGGTCTGAGATCTCACATTCAGTAACTAACTTGGAGTAAGCCGAAACTTTGCTAATCTCCGTGTGAGACGGCGCGAAGCCCCGTCAACCGCTTATAACTGTTTAAAAAGCCCGACTTTCCGCGGTTCTCGCGTGGAATCTGCGCAATGGCCGCGGAGTTTCGAATCAGCGCTGTAGCCTGTAGTTTAGTGCCAGCCCGGTAAGGGAACTTGCGAGGCGGCCTGGGTGAAAGACAAAGCAGTGGAGGAATTTGAGATGATCCATCCGGCTTGCTGATCGTAGCAACTTGAAGAGGCCGATTAACACCGCTACCTCATCCGACCTTGCTTCCGCCCAGTGTCTTTTCTGCTCTCATCGCACTATAATTTTTCGCGCCCACCCACTCGCTCTTTTTGTGGGGCATGGGGCTTGGTTACGGCAGGCCTCTCGTCAGGTCCTTCCGCTTCTTTGGCATACGAGTTCTCGCTTCCGCCCCGCCAGCCTGGCGGCCCAGGATTAGAAATGCGAGTGCAGAAATAGACAGGTTGTGTACGAGCCACTGGAGCCACCCAGTCGTGCACAAACGAGTGGCTCCACCGCCAAATTATGACATAAATGCCTGTGGGAGCGGCTCGTTGAATCACTCGCCTGCTATTTTTGCGCACGGGGTGCCACCGGGTGGCTCCCGTAGCTCGTGCGCAGCCTGTCTAATACCTACATGACATGATACCGAAGAGTGTCCGGATAAAATCCACCACACGTCTGAACATAAATCTCGCGGCAGCAAGACCCTGGAAAGAAGTCACCGATCACACGCACTCAGAACGACGACAAGCACAATGCACAGAGTCCTGGCCTCCCTAGCCCTTCTGGCCTTTTCTACATTCTTGGTGTCAGCATGGGCGCAGCCCAACCATCCACCGAACCCTCCACCTGCTCCATTCTTCGAGAACGTCACCATCTGGGCACCACCCGCCTCATGGTCTCGACACTCGGGAAGCTACGGCCGCTCCGTCCTACTCGACAAGCACAACGAGCAAGGCATACCGACAATCCTGGCGACCGCTGCGTACAGTCCTCCCGACGGACCGTACTTTCAGATCTTCCAGAGCACGGACTACGGACAATCGTGGACCATGATCTCCAAGGCTCACTTTGACGGCAACAGCAGTCTGTCCGGTGGGACGATTTTGCAGCCTTTCCTGTACGAGCTGTCCGAGGCGTACGGCAAATATCCTGCCGGCACGGTCATGTTGGCCGGAAACCGCATCCCCGGAGACTTCTCCAGCACCAACATTCAACTGTACGCCAGCATGGACAAAGGGTATGCCTCAGCCATCTCTGCCATCCCTCCACCTGCCCTCGCTAATTTGGGAGCAGCTTCACTTGGGAATACGTCTCCACCGTCGTTTCCAGCGGCCCGCCCAACACGAACAACGGCGCCCCCTGTGTCTGGGAGCCCTTCATCCTCTCCCACGCCTCCCAGCTTGCCGTCTACTTCTCCGACCAAAGCGACCCCCGCTACGGCCAAAAACTCTCCCACCGCCTCTCCACCAGCGCCAGCAACCTAAAAACCTGGTCCGCCACGCTCGACGACGTCACCAACGTCAACTCCACTTTGCGTCCCGGCATGATCACTATCGCGCAAATTGGCAACGGACAATGGATGTGCTCATACGAAATGGGCCTCTGGCCTGACGCCACCGCACCATATGCCACGCACTACCGCATCGCCGACTCGCCGTTCGAGTTCCTCTCCGCACCAGAGTTCGAACTGAGGACGGACATGGACGGCGTGTCGAGCGCGGGCCCGTATACAGTCTGGACGCCCGCGGGCGGCCCGAACGGCACGATTGTAGTGAGCGACAGTTCATACGATCAGCTATTCCTCAACACGCAGAACGGCGACCCACGCGTGTGGCGGAATGTGACGAGCGGGCATGGGGTGGGGTATACGCGGGCCTTGACGGTTTTGCCAGGGAACGGAGGAAAGCTGGTGCAGGTGTTGAATGGGGGTATGTATGCGGGAACCTTTACCAAGATCACGGTGGGGGACTTTGTGGTGCCGGAACCCGAGGGGAGCGGAGGGATTTCCGGTTTGTAATAGGGGTATGGTGGGGGAAAGAAGAAAGGCTGGTTTTGAGTGGAGGAGAAGGGAGATGGAATGGAACAAGATATGGGTATCGTGCGAATTTGTCTATGAAAATCTATCCAGAGTCTCCTGGTCCAGTACTGTAGCATTTTGTTCAAATTTTGTTCAATTCGCGGGGCCTGTGACGCGTAACTAGGGCTGTGCGCCGTAGCCGTAATACGGCCGTAATTATCGCCGTAAATACGGCGCCGTAGCCGTACCGTACAGCCAAATCCTAGGTGAATGTACGGTACGGCACCGGTACGGCCCAGCACCGTAAAGAGCCGTACCGTACAGGCCGTATACGGCGATTGTCGGCTATCACGGTCGGCATCCTCCGACGATAGCCGACTCGCTGTGCAACTTGAATTAATGCTCTGCAATTCTACAAATTTTCAACTGCTTTAACTGCATTCTCAGGCGGCTGCAGGCCAAGGCCTTTGGCTAACTCCAAATTTCCAATATTATATATCTAGGCCATATGCACGCCTTCGCATTCCGGTGGAATGTTGGCCTGGTACCGGCACAGCAACGTTCTTGTTCACTCGTTTCAGCTCGGGAATGGCGCGAGATGTGTATCCTTGCGGAGGTATAAATTCTTAAATAGCGCAAGGTCAATCGCTTTTTGTCTTCATGGCCACAGCTTCAAGGCGGGCAGTTTCTGCCCGGGATATCGAAGAGGTTTCATCACGTTGAGTCCAGTTTTTTTCCCCTTTCAATTCCGACTAATATACTTCTTGCAGCACCGAAGTCCAGTATCTATACTTATGGTGTGTTGTCTCCCTCATCAAAAATCACTATCGGAGATCGAAGCCTTGGTTGGTTTACTACAGTGTTCAGTGTTGTGCTGCCCCCGTTGTTCTCAACTTTATTCACCATCTTATCCCCCGTCGCCCATTTCATTGTTGTCTTTGCGTGCGGCATTGTGCAGGCACACCATCTGGCGCACGCTTTCAGGTCTTCAGCACACGCCGGACTACTCTCAGGGCTGTTTTGTTGTTTGATGTCTCTGTTCGGAGCGCTACTCGGCGTCCTGCCAGCTACCCCCACGTGGTTCTCGACCTTGCTTTCATTATGGTGGCTTATGTACATCCTCGCATGGTTCCCCGGCATGGGATTTTTCCCATTGACTCGAATGTCCGTTCTGGAGATGAACCAGATCGCACCGCTCCTGGGTATAGCTGTCGTAGCGATGATTCGTGGATTTCGCCCGGTGTGGAAGCTAGACATTTCGGGCGTCATTTCAGCTCAGATTCGTCTCACGAGCTTTCCTCTTTACTTCCAAGTCATAGGTAGCTATCAGGACGAGTATTGAAGAATTGAATGATGATAGTGTTCAAATTTCATCGAATACTCTCTGTTACAAATGGATATATCGTATCAATACCGATACTGCGTTTCCTCCAATAGCATTCACCGCCGCGAGATTCGCCGCTGCCTGAATCTGTGCACCCACATTCGCTGCACCCAGCACCTGTGCATTCAACCCCGCCAGCTTTGCGAGGACCCTCGGGTCAGCCACAGCGGGAACCACACTCCGCGGCATCGGTCCCCCAGCGCCGATACGGTTCGATGTTATACAGCCCGTACAGCTGCACCGCGCGCGCGAACTTCGGCCATGCGGCCGGTGGGTCGGACAGCAGCTCGAGCGCCATGAGGTCTGCGAGTCCGCGCGACGTGAGGAGGGGCATCGGCAGGTTGGCCATACCCGCAAGAGCTTGGATGAGCTGCAGGTTTTCGGGTGCGGTACGCGCCTGGGTGATGTGTTCAATTCCACAGAAGTCGAGTACGCGCTTGAACACGGCGTCTGCGGTCGATGGGTTTCCCGCCCCGCCTGCGTTTTTCCCTTGGCACATATTTTTTGTAAGTGAGCGACAGAAAGAGCTGTCGCAACTTACATATATTCTCGTGGGTCGGGTAGCCCATATCGTCCGCGAATCGCGAATACGCTTCAGGTGGGAGAAATCCTGTGCGGGCGGAATCGAGATGTCCGAAGATCGTGCTCATGAGTGCAGTGTACGCCGGGCTCGGATTCAGGTCTGTGTCGAAGAACGGACCCCATCCATCGGTCGGTCCTGTGGCGGCGCTCGTTGTTCCTCCGGCAGTGGTACCACCCGTCGTGGCGCCAGATATGTTGTCATCCACACCCCCTGGGACCGATTGTCCGGCGAAGGTGCCGCCTTGGCTCGTACCTGGTGAAGTATACGCAGGTGGCGCTGCATACGCCGCATTAGCAGCGCCGGGCATCGTGTAAGTCACCACAGCCCGCGATCGCACAGGCTGCACCGTGCTGTCCCAGTGCCACTCATGCGATAGACCTCCGTCGGGTGTGCGGCCGTGTGCGTTCCACCAAAGCGCTCCGCAAGCGCACAGTTCGCGCAGGCATCGTAGTCGGGGCAGGTGAGACAGTGAACGCGCGCAGAGGTGCCAGGGATCGGCGTGGTACATCCGTCGCAGAAGAAACTGGATGCCTGCGGCCGGAGTGGCGGCGACCGCCGGCTGAGCAACTTGAGCTGGCTGAGGAGGATTCGAAGGCTTGAGTGAGGAAATTACAGGCATTGAAAGACGACGGCGCTGAGTGGAAGGTGGAGGAAGCAGTCGTTGATAGACATCGATCGTCATCAAAGGCAGTGGCAGTGCAATGGATCTGTCAAATGAAAGTCATTCAGGAGCCGTGTCCGTCCGTTGTACGCCACAGTTTAATTCCAGATGTTCATAGCAGACTTGACACTCGAAGACCCTTGAATGTGATCTATGGTCTGAAATTCCTTCGGCACTTGGAAATTGCGGTCGATGTTAAACTTATTCCAAATTCTTTGAACCCATTTTCGCAGGTGTTATTGTACAGTTCAGGCCCTAAGTATTCCGTTATGGAAGGTTGTCGGGAAATGACCTCCATTCCCCGAGGATTTAGCACTGCACGCGGCTACTCCGGATACTATAACAGCAATCAATTGCAACCCGCACTGCCTGGTCTCTTTCTCTAAAGCTCATGTCCTGACATGACAACGTTGCTTCCTTCTGCTCCTCTCAACCTTCATCTGCTCCATCCCCAACACCCACCGCCCGCCCCATACCCATGGCACGTAGTCGAACACGAACCCGAAGCACAGAGTCCTCCAGTTGCGATTGGTGCTGGCTGTGTTTGGGGGGACTATTCCTTGTTCTGACGTGCTTTGTGATGATATACGGAGCGATATCAGGCATACAGGCGACGCTTTTAGTAGAACAGGAGCTGCTTTCCAAGATGAACGAAAATACCCAAATCTCCGGGTTCTACGGCCCAGGCACTTGGTGGGCATGGCTCATTACACTCGGCATGACCCATGGTCATACACTCGTCGGTTGGCTGAACGGAGAAGAACAACGGGCGGAATGGGATTACGATCTCATCGGCGCCTCCGCGTATATGATTGCAGGTGCAATCGACCTCATGCACAAGGCTCGAGAAATTTCTCGGCTGGGCGACAAGGCTGGCGAATCGGTGCTATTACCGGCTCTGATTTGTGCAGAGCGTGTCGTAGGACTAGGGACGGGTTCTTCCATGTTCAGCATAGCGGCTTCAGCCTTGCACGGCGGCTCGTGGGGCCGGACGGTCGGTGTCGCCATAATCCCCTTGATTTTCGCCGTCGTTGCCTCGAGTTTCGCCGCCAACGCGCATGAGGCCATCAAGCTGACAGACCTTGTTCTCTGGTGCCGCATGCATAACAGCATTGACATTGGAAAGAAGGATATCACGCCTTTCCTCGCAGTCGACTTTCCCGCCATGATGGGACTTGCCGTTTCGTTCTTGTTCCAACTCTGGGTATCTCCCCAATTGTGGCTTGTGACGGGTGCAATATTCACTTTCATCTTTGCATGTATGATCGTGAATCAGCGTAGTAGTCCGGCAGACGCTCTCAGGTACTCGGCACACTCCGCGCTGGCCTCAGTCCTGCTTTGGTCTTTGGCACCCCTGGCTGGAGCCTACGTCGCCGTCATGGTTGCCCTTCAAGTGGGTGTGCTTCTGGCTCGCACTATGGTGGCCGATATACATCCTTGCATGGTTCCCTACTATGAGATCCTTCCCACCAACTGGAATGTCCGTTCTGGAAATGGACCAGATCGCACCGCTCCTGGGTATAGCTGTCGTGGCCACCATTCGTGGATTGCGATCTGTATGGAAAACTAGACAGATTCGTTCCACGAGCTCTCCCCTCCACTTTCTAGGCAGAGTTATCAACCTGCGGCGGGCGAGGAAGTGGACATCACCGATATAAACATTTACGAAGTAGACAACCCGGTTCAAATTTGACAGTTTCATAGCTACTTATACGTACTCCTTCCTGGGTTTAGCTGATCCACTGTATTTCTCTACTACAAAATTTGCTGTACAAACCCTCGTCGAATCCAGCGTTAAACCGTGAGAACTCGGAATATCGCGTCGCGCGTTCTGGCACGTGATGGGAATGTGATATTTCGGAACACCGAACAACCGCTAGCTTCGTAGCTACCTCCTTCCGTCTTTCCATTGTCCGTGCTCAATGTCAAGTTGCCGCTCACCGACGTGCCCCGGGCAGACTTGTGCTCCTCACACCACATCCTTTCTGCTCTTTGTTCCATTCGTACCATACCGTCTTTCTGTATTCACTGTGATTCAAAATTCACTCCCGCTGACAGCCCATCGCACCAGCCCAACAACCTTCATAATGATGATCACCAGTCATGACATTGATCACCCAGCCTCTTCCCGTCGTCAACAAGTTCCAAAAACATTCTCCTCGGAAAGGCCTTCGGCAAGATGGGAAAGTCTGAGACGCCCATCGCTCCTAGAGCTGTCTCAATCTCAACCAGCCTCCAGACGTCCTCATCAGGTTTCGGTTTCTCATCAGAAGCGCGCAGCAGAAACCTTGTGGAGGATCGAAAACGTCGGCGTCTGAGTTGTATCAAATTTCGCGGTACACCATTGGTACACCACGCGAGTAAGTATAATATATCCCCCCCCAGAGGACTGTCTCTACACGTTTCATCCTGAGGCTCGGGAAGGGGCTCCCCGAAATCGCGCGGTTCAGACGGCTTAACTTTCTGAAGACATCCGCGCCTAGTCAAGATAGAGTATTCCAACTGATGAAGGCGAAACGCCATGCGCTGGTACGGCGATCGATTGCGACAATCTGCAAAGGATATAGCCGATCAACGCCGATGACTCAGGTGGGCTCGGCATTCCGAGTCCGACCTTTTTTTTTTCCTTCCATACTGTCATGGACGTGGTGCGGGCGCGCTCTTTGCGGTTTATATCCTCTCTGCCCGTACGACTGTATCGCGCTCTCCCAGCTGTCATCCTTGGAACTCTCTTCAACGTTTTGGACACCGGTATGGCTTCATCGTACTTTGGGAAATAGCTTCTCATGGACTACATAGTTTCTACCGGAATTCTCGTGTTTCCCTCTGAGGATGGCGCGTTTCGGTCCCTGCAGCTGCAAGGGCTCGCGATGTACATCATGAGGTGACCATCTTGGTGAATTCCATTCAGATGATCTGAATCCCATTTTATTCAGTACACTTACATCGCAGCTTGTGATGACATTTGGCGGGTCGCGTTTTCCAGGCGCCATGGGCGCAATGTTGATCGAAATCCTGCCATTTCTCCGGGGGGTGGCGACTGATATCCGCGCCGTTCTCGGTGACGACCACCCAGGCCTGATTCCTACGGTCATGGCGGCATACGTTTTGACCTCATTCCTTACTGGCGCCGCATTCGTTCTTCTTGGAATACTTAAGCTGGGCAATCTTGTATTTATTCTCTCGAATCTCTCATCGTGGACCTGACGCTCACGACCCGTCCAGGTTGCATACTTTCCGCAGACCGTCCTCACCGGCGCCATCGGTGCCATCGGGGTCTCCCTTTTCGTGCTGGGCCTTGGGCTGCCATTCCCTTCCTCAGCCACGCCACTGTCACTCTCGAACGTGACGTCCACACTCTTTTCCAAAAATCATCTCAGCCTGCTGGCTGCGTCGTTCTTCCCCGCATTCTTTTTGTCCGTCAGCGTGCGCTCCCGGCACATCGAGCTGTGGACGCGCGGTCTCATCCGTTCCCCTTATTACATCCCGGTATACCTCCTCACGATTCCCACCGTGTTCTGGATTGTCGCCCCCTCCGCGGGTATTTCGAGAGAGTCTTTGATGAGCGCTGGCTGGCTGTTCACCGTCGACACCGCGTCGGTGTCGTCCTCCTCGGGCCTTGTAGCTAGCTGGAATTATTGGGCGTTGTTCGACTTTGTGAGCAGCACTCCTGCACAGACGTCCCGGACCTGAATTTGCTTTCAGCGGCTGGTCGAATGGTGGTCGCTCAAAAGCGCCATTCAAAATATTGTACTTCTCGTCATTATTGGGTAAAACCCACGGAATGTAGATCTACTTTCGCAGTTGTCACTGAAATCATCGCAGAGTTCTTAATCTCCCTATCTACGTTCCAACCCTCGCATTCAGTCTGGACGTCTCGTACGATATGAACCACGAGTTAATAGGTGTGTTTGACTCTGATTATTCAATGCATAGCTACTCAAGTAGCAGTTGCTAGGTCAAGGTGTCGCCAATATATTCGCCGGGCTCGTCGGCACCGTGCCCAACATCCTCGTAAGTTTTTACTTCACACAATCCTATGTATTCCGACGTGAATCCCTCTCAGCAATACTCGTACTCAGTATACGTCACACGCGCCAAAGGCGGCCGCTTCGAGCTCGCCCTCGTTAGCGCCCTCACAGCCGCGCTATTCCTCTGCTCCGGACTCTTACTGCCGTACGTGCCCACCATCCTCGCGTCCGCGCTCGTCCTCTTCCTCGGCATCGAGCTGTTCCTCGAGGCGATTTGGGAGGCGTCCAAGACGCTCGCGTGGATGGAGTATATCGTGGTGTTGGCGACGCTCGGCGCGTGTACGTTCTTAGGTTTCGCGGAGGGCTTCGGGGTGGGTATTGGAGCCGCCGCCGCAGTGTATCTGATGTATGGGGTTATAGATTCGGTGGGAGCATCTCATATGTGCGGGAGTGAGAACTGAATCCTTTTTGACAGCCCGCGCGGGTAACGCGGTGGAATGAATGGAACGAATTGCAGCAGTTGAGGACACAAGATAACGACCATGTCGCGGTACCCATTGAGGGGCGTCTACCCCCACGGAACCATACGCTTTCCCCGATCACGCTCGATCCGCCGCGAAGCACCCCACCGCCCAGTCTTGACGTGAAGGCGGACGATGACTCCGATGTTCTACAACAAATTAACGCACGTGTGGTTGTTCTGACTGGGTACATCTGTGCGTCCGCTCGTTATTCTGTCCCCACCTACGCTCACTTTCTCCAAATGGCCATCGCCAGTCTTCGCGTCTGTTCCCTCCCTGGAGCGTGCCCTCCTGGGGTCCCCTGTGCCCGCACAATTCTTCATCCTCGACCTCACGCACGGGCACCGCATCGAGACCGCCGCTGCGCGCGTCTTCCTGCGCTGCGTGCGCGAGCTGAAGCTCAGGACAGCATGCTCGTCGTGTGTGGTGTGCGCTCGAGTAGCGGACTTCATTCCGATTTTGTCCGTGCGGAGGTGCCGCTGGTGTTCGATTCCCCGGACGCGGGGTCACTGACAGGATCTGCGATCGCCGCGTTCGAGACAAGGGCGGTGTGTCTGGCTTGGTGTCAGCAGGAGCATGAGAGTCGTCTGAGAGCCGCGAAGAAACCTGAAGGTGATCCTTGTTGTGTTGCATGAGCTTTCGTATTTCAGCTGATGGAGAGATGCAGGACTGGAAGATCAGGCAAAGGAAGATGCCTTCATAGAGTTCTGCCGGCTGTTCGACTTTGAATTGAACACCGTTCTAGGCCCGTGCACACCGGAGGATTCTTCGACGTTGGCCCAGACCTCTCTGGCACCAGTTCAGCGCTTCACCGAGTCCGGTGGACGGGTCGATGTGTACCTCCCGGGGCAGGCTATCCGCAAAACAGGTCAGTTTCGTTCACTGGTCGTAGATCATCAATAACCTGTGATACAGGGACAGCCTTCCTAATCGAAGGCCAGATCGACCTCGTCGCCGTCCCGTCCTCGGCAGAACACGGCGTGCTGCGGCCCTCGGTTCAGCGACTCCTAGCAATGGTGCCGCGCGAGACGCTGCGCGCTGTACAGGCTCGTTTACCTACCTTTTCTCAAAGAGGGTCCACTTCTGCAGGACACTTGAAGGCGGGGGATGTACTCGACTGCCGCGCGCTGACGGATGTTGCTGTGGCTAGGGCACGGAGCATTGTGGTGGGGATGGAGGGAGAGAAGCTCGCAGCATGGGCACAGGCAAAATTTGAGGCAAGAACTAGAGGTCGTTCAGATTCAGTGGAACAGCCGTAGATCCTTCCCAACATAACTCCACCGCGTGGTTGAAAGAACCGACTCGTATTTCGTTCAATATTTCGCCACATACCTAGCAGTAAAATATAGACCAACTGCCGATAGAACATGGTTTTGTTTTCAAACAATAAGATACGCTTAATGTATGTTACATATGTTACAAGATACCCGGGAATAAATACAACGCGATCCCAATGTGAGAACAAAATCAAGAAAACTTATAGTCTGTGCAGATGGTCGCGTAAAACGAACGATGTGGAGACGATTCAAGTCTTCATTTTCTGGACACCGCTTTTCCGGAGGCTGATCCCGATGCCTGAGGGCCGGGGGAAGGGGAGCGCCGACCTTTGCCGCCGACGAAGTTGGCCTTCTGCGCTGGCCGAAGGATCTGCAGTCGCCATCGGAGAAATTAGCGCGAGGATGCCGCTGGACGATAGAAAGAACCCACCAGGAACGTGCACAGCAGCTCTTCGTTGACGTCCATAATGCAGCCCGCGTTGTCAAACTCTCCGCCGTAGTTCGGCGCTGAGAAGATTGTGACCAAGTGCCGCTTGGCGAAAAACTCGTAGCCGTCCTCGACGACCTACAATGATATAATGAGATGAGATAAGGGGCAAGTGGGAGCAGGTGGACGAAACGCACTTGGTGGCCACGGCAGATGAGGTCGAGACCGTGTTTTTTCGAGGAAGCGGGTTACTACGTCCGCACCGAAGGTGAACGAGATGCCACGATCGTTTTCTCCCCACCCACGTACGGCTCCGTCGGGATCTGACCTACAGAAAGAACGGGTGAAATCAATTCATTGAAAAAATGACGGTGAGCGCGTACCAGAGCAGATCCGAAAGCAAACCTACGCGGGCTCATTAGCCACAATCCACATGCGCTGGGAAGAAGCTTGCCTGTATCAGGAATATCGGTCGGCCGCATGATGCGCCGGATCTGATCCATAGACTGAAGGTCGGGGCTCAGCCCGCCGTGCATCGCAAAAATCTTGTCGTCGATGATCGCAGCTATTGGGAAGCAGTTGAAGCAGTCGATGAACGCGCGCCAGATCTTGACGTTGTGCCTGCGCTTGCCTGTCCTGGTTGTCAGTCACTCCAAGAATCAGAAATAAGTGGTCTCGGGATCATACACTCGTCATAGAATCCATAAATGCGATTAATGGAGGCAGTCTCGTGGTTCCCTCGCAGGAGGAAGAAGTTCTCGGGGTACTTGATCTTGTACGCGAGCAGGAGACATATTGTCTCGAGTGACTGCTTCCCTCGATCAACATAATCGCCGAGGAAGAGATAGTTAGACTCTGTGGAAAGCCGCCGTATTCGAACAGACGTAGAAGATCGTAGTATTGTCCATGCGTGTCTCCTGCCGCAGGGGGTAAATGGGGTCAGGTAGCTTGAGGCGGCGCAGACTGACCGCATATTTTTATTGGCGCCTCGAGCTCCAGTAGAATGGGCTGGGATAGCATGATTTCACGGGCACTTTTACAGAGGTATTGGATCTCGTGCTCCGGAAGATTTACGAGTTTTCCTGGACGATTACCGCGTACTGCGGGAATAATTTCATTGTAAGTACGAGTGCAGAAATACGAGGCATTAGGCAGGTCGGACCACCCTCTCAAAGTTTCGAAGCGGGAGGCCAGGCTGCCTACCTTCGACCAGCCTTGCGATAATAGAGTCCAGATCAACGGATGTCTTTGCGCTTGCCATGATAAACTACCGAAACCTGATTAAACACGGCAACAGAGCACGTTACTGGAACTCACTCCGGTTTTGCGGCCCCGGGATGTAGTAGCGGGGGTGGGTGAAAGAGGTGGCGGAGGAGATTGATTACCAATCTCTTCGCAATATGACTCGACTACTCCCATCAAACGACGGGCATCATGACGCCGGTCTTGGAACACATAACTCCATCTAAACTTGCTGTCTAGAGAAACAGAGAGCAGCCTGCAGTGAGACACAGTTGCATCAGCGCAGGCGGTCACTCTTGCCGCAATTTTACGGGCTGATCGCGATAATTGCGGTGAAGTCTGATTTTCCGAGTTGCGAATCGTGTGCCGGCAAGGAAGGTGAACCTCGGTGGGTGCGGAAGACGGTGTTCCTGAAGCTGGTACGTATACTGACCTTGGCGGAAAGAGAAAAGAGCGATACTGATGGCATCAATATTACTGGACAATTTCATTCAAATCGACATGGGGTGTGACGCGTGACCCATTTTACCTATTCGACATTTCGGCAGCCGCCGAATTTTTGCGTGACACCTCGAAAATTTCGGCATTTGGATTGAAATTTTTGTCTTTTTTTTGCCTTTTTTTTTTTTTTTTTAGGCAATTTGGGGCCTGTGTGACCACTTGGAGGTTCGACAGAGGCCCGAGTGACGCGTGACCTCGACCAAAGTTCGTGATCGACCGGGGGGGTGCGTGACGCGTGACTGCCGATTTGAACGAAATTGTACAGTACGGTTCGCAACACATATGACGGTCATGTGTAGTACAAGCATCCATCGACGCGTCCCAAATTTAAGTTGAAATTAAAACACTGGCAGTGGCAAATACGATCGGAGCGCTTTCCGCGATCTTAATCTCAGCCGACTCTCGTATCATGACTCGATTTATATTGAGAAATTCCGCACAGCCTGTGTGATCGGCTGGCCGCATCTTGACTCGGCTACACGGACCTCGGCAGACTGAGTCTAGCCGACGGGCGGAACGTAGTGAACGTTCTTGGGGAAACTCCAGAGTAAACGCTGCCCATCCGTGCAAACTCTCTGTTCAAATTATTCACTGCATAATAGATAATTCCGGTTTCGCTTGCCGGTGCTTGGCTACGGTTTTATGTAAGTGGTACGTGAGAAGAAATGATGAGAGGAGCTGTTTCGCTAATAATCTTCGCTAATAATCACGCCGTACGAATAGAAATTGGGAGTGACCAACCAATGATCCCGGTGTTCGATATTTGAACATGCCGCTGCGGAAGTGTTCATCATATCACGGGGTGGTTTCATAATTGACTTGAGGGTATCACTGCCTCGCCGAGTATTGACTTCGTAATATAGTACCTCTTCCCACCGAATCTGGTTGGCAGTCGAGATGAGCTCAATATTTTATACTTTATATTTAAATCAAACTCCGCTTTTTTTCTTCGTCTTCGAGTCTCGTCAATGATTTTGAAGTTGAAAAC